>ML109268.1:1161-76045 GCA_003697995.1 Taxidea taxus jeffersonii
AAAAAAAAAAGATTGTGTAGCATGACCAAGTGTTATTTATCCTAGAAATGCAAGATAGGTAGTATGAAAAACAAAGTTAAACATCATATTAATAAAATAAAGGACAAAAATCACATTATCATCTCAATAGGTACAGAAGCACTTGACCAAATCCAACACACTTCCTGATGTAAACTAGGAATGAAGGGAACATTCTCAAAATATTAAATGATATCGATAAAATCCACAGCTATACTAGCATAAGGACAGACATGAATACCAATGGAATAGAACAAATAGCCCAGAAATAAGCCTGTACCTTTACATTAAATGATTTTCAACAAAAGTGCCTGATCATTCAGTGGAGGAAAGAACAGTCTTTTCAACAAATATTGGTAAGAAAACTGGATATCCACATGCAGAAAAATGAAGTTGGATCCTTACTTTATAATGAATACAAAATGTAATTCAGAACAGATCAAAGAGGGGTGCCTAGGTGGTTCAGTGGGTTAAAGCCCCTGCCTTCGGCTCAGGTCTTGATATCAGGGTCCTGGGATCGAGCTCTGCATCAGGCTCTCTGCTCAGCAGGAGCCTGCTTCCCCTCCTCTCTTTCTGCCTGCCTCTCTGCCTACCTGTGATCTCCATCTGTTAAAAAAGAAAAGAAAATCTAAAATAGATCCTGGGTGGCTCAGTTGGTTAAGCGGCTGCCTTCGGCTCAGGTCATGATCCCAGCGTCCTGGGATCGAGTCCCACATCGGGCTCCTTGCTCGGCAGGGAGCCTGCTTCTCCCTCTGCCTCTGTCTGCCACTCTGTCTGCCTGTGCTCTCTCTCTCTCTCTGACAAATAAATAAATAAAATCTTAAAAAAAAATCTTTAAAATAGATCAAAGATCTAAATGTAAGAGCTAAAATAAAATTCTTAGAAGAAAATAGGAAAAACTTCATGACATTAGATACAAGGGTGATTTCTTGGATATGACACCAAAAGTACAGAAACAGATAATAAATAAATAAATAAATAAATAAATAAATAAATAAATAAATAGGACTATATAAAAATTAAAAACTCTCATGTGCATCAAAGATAGAGTGAAAAGAATCCACAGAATGGGAGAACATATTCACAAATCATATGTCTGCTAAGGGATTACTATATAGAATATATAAAGAACACCTATAAGTCTACAATAAAAACAACCTGATTTTGAGAGGGGAAAAGACTTGACTAGACATTTCTTTAAAGACATAGAAATTAACAATAAACACACAAAAAGATGCTCAACATCACTAATTATTAGGGAAATGCAAATCAAAACCACAATGAGATACCACTTCACATCCATTAGAATGGCTATTATTAGCAAAAAAAACAAAACAAAACAGAAAATTACAACTGTTAACAAATATGTGGAGAAACTAAAACACTTGTACATTTCTGGTGAGAATGTGAAATGATGCAGCTGCTATGGGGAACAGTGTGACAGTTCTTCAAAAAATTATGGAATTACCATATAGTCCAGCAATTCCAATTCTGGGTATATAACTGTAAGAATTGAAGCAAAATATTTGTGCAGCCATGTTTATAGCAGCATTATTCATAATAGCCAAAAGGTGGAAGCAACTCAACTTTCTATCAATGGATAAATGGATAAACATAATTTAGTACATCCACACAGTGGAATATTATTCAACTTGAAAAAGGAATAAAGTACTGACACATGCTGAAACATGAATGAACCTTGAAGACATTATGCTAAGTGAAATGAGTTATGCACAAAAGGTTATGATGACATTTCCTTTAATATGAAATACCTAGAGTAGTCACACTTACAGAGACAAGAGTAAAATGGTTATCAGGGAGTAAATGGTCATCAGTAGGAAAGAATGGGAGTTAGAGATTAATGGAGACAGAGCTTCTTCAGTGTAGGGACATATCTCGTTCTATGAAGCCAGCATTGCCTTGATCCCCAAACCAGACAAAAACCCCATCAAAAGTAGAATTACAGACCCATATCTTTGATGAACATGGGTGCCAAAATACTCAATAAAATGCTAGCCAATAGGATCCAACAGTACATTAAAAGGATTATTTACCATGACCAAGTGGGATTTATTCCTGGGCTACAAGTGTGGTTCAACATTTGCAAATAAATCAACATGATAGATCACATTAATAAAAGAAAAGCCAAAAATGATATGATCCTTTCAATTGATGCAGAAAAAGCATTGGACAAAATGCAGCATCCTCTCCTGATTAAAATTCAGTATGTAGGGATAGGGGGAACATACCTAGGTCTCATAAAAGCCATGTATGAAAAGCACACAGCGAATATAATTCTCAATGGGGAAAAATTTGAGAGCTTTTCCCCCAAGGTCAGGAACATGACAGGGATGTCCACTCTCACCACTGTTCAACATAATACTAGAAGTCCTAGTCTCAGCAATCAGACAACAAAAATAAATAAAAGGCACTCACATTGTCAGAGAAGAAGTCAAATTCTCACTCTTTGCCAATACATGATTCTTTATGTGAAAAACCCAAAAGATTCCACCCCAAAAATTGCTAGAACTCATATAGCAATTGAGCAATGTGACAGGATATAAAATCAATACACAGAAATGTTACATTTCCATACATAAGCAATGTTACAGAAGAAAGAGAAATTAAGGAGTTAATCCCATTTATAATTGCACCAAAAACCATTAGATACCTAGGAATAAACCTAACCAAAGAAGTAAAAGATCTGTACTCTAAAAACTACAGAACACTCATGAAAGAAATGGAAAAACACACAAAAAGATAGAAAAACATTCCATGTTCATGAATTGGAAGAATAAATATTGTTTAATGTCCATGCTACCCAGAACAATCTACATTCAATGTAATCCCTATCAAAATACCATTGACATTTTTCAGAGCTGAAACAAACAATCCTAAAATTTGTATGGAACCAAAAAAGACCTCAAATAGCCAGAGGAATGTTGAAAAAGAAAACCAAAGCTTCTGGCCTTCAGACTCTACTACAAAGCTGTGATCATCAAGACGTATGGTAATGGCACTAACACAGACACATATTGATCGATGGAAGAGAATAGAGAACCCAGAAATGGATCCTCAACTCTATGGTCAACTAATCGTCAACAAAACAGGAAAAGAATATCCGAATGAAAAACGACACTCTCTTCAATAAATAGTGCTTCTGCCACATGCAGAAGACTGAAACTGGGCCATACACAAAGATAAACTCAAAACGGATGAAAGACCCAAATGTGAGACAATAATCCATTAAAATCCCAGGGGAGAATACAGGCAGGAAACTCTTTGAGCTCAGCTGCAGCATATTCTTGCAAGACACATCTCTAAAGGTAAGGAAACAAAAGCAAAATTGAACTATTGACACTTTATCATGATAAAAAGCTTTTCCACAGCAGAGGAAACTGTCAACAAGACAAAAAGGCAACTTAAAGAATGGGAGAAGATATTTGCAAGTGACATATCAGATGAGGGGCTAGTATCCAAGATCTATAAAGAATTTCTCAAACTCATCACCCAGAAAACAAAAAATCCAATCAGGAAGTGGGCAGAAGATATGAACAGACATTTCTTCAAAGAAGGCAGGCAAATGGCCAACAGACTCATGAAAAAATACTCCATGTCACTTGCCATCAGGGAAATACAAATCAAAACCACAATGAGATACCACCTCACACTGGTCAGAATGGCTAAAATTAGCAAGTCTCTGGAAACAACAGATGTTGGCAAGGATGTGGAGAAATGCACACAAAAAGCACGTGCACCCGAATGTTTATAGCAGCAATGTCCACAGTCACCAAACTAGGAAAAAGCCTAGGTGTTCATCAACAGATGAATGGATAGAGAATATGTGGTATATATGTATATAGCATGGAATACTATGCAGCCATCAAAAAAGAAATCTTGCCATTTGCAATGATGTAGATGGAACTAGAGGGTATTATGCTAAGCGAAATAAGTCAAACAGAGAAAGACAATTATCATATGATCTCACTGATACGAGGAATTTGAAAAACAAGACAGAGGGTCATAGGGGAAAGGAGGGAAAGGGAATCAAGACAGAACCAGAGAGGGAGACAAATCATCAGAGACTCAATCTCAGGAAACAAACTGAGGGTTGCTGAGGGATGGTGGGGGGAGGGATAGGGTGGCTGGATGATGGACATTGGGGAGGGTATGTGTTATGGTGAGTGCTGTCAATTGTGTAAGACTGATGAATCACAGAGCTGTACCACTGAAACAAATAATACATTATATGTTAATAATAAAAATAGTTGGAGAGAAATGGGTTACCAAAAAAGCTATGTATATTTCAGTTTATATTTAACAAGTAAATGCTTTTAATGCACCAAAATACAGTGCAAGGAAGTTGTGCTATTTATAACTGTCAGATTTATTAAAAATATTAATTTATTAAAAATATTAATTTATAATGTCAAAGCTTCTTGTAATGGGACGCAAGTTGAAAATTGTATGAACAAATTTTTAATTTTTAAATTCTGAAATATCAGTCAGAATTACACTCTGTTTCAAACAGACTTCTCTGCAAACTTTGGCGATCTCTCCAAAGTCTGAAATTGTTGAGATGACATGGTCCTTGTTATTCCCCTCTGCTCTCCACACTTTGTCTGATGTAGACAGTTCACCACAAACAGCCTTGCCACCACATTTTACAGAGAAAAAGCATCAACATGACACACTTTGAACACGCTGGATCCCTGACTTGTGTGCACCCTCACCGCTATCCCACAGGCTCCTCTACTGTGCCTGCTGACAACAAAGCTTTAACATTTACCAAGCAGGAGGTGACAGGTCCTCCCCACGCTTTCTATTCATGGCTTCAATTAATAATTAGTCGCCTGAAAAATGAGCCAATCTGTTTCATGGAGGGGAAGAACCCTGAGCCAAGCCAATTAGCATCTTGGTTCTGGCTGCCTTGGGATTTAAGTTAGTCACACAGCCCATTTAATGTCTCCAAATATTGTTGTCTCCTGAAAAGGGAAGTCATGATTGTCAAATGAGGGGAGGCCCTGGGGACCCATATGCTGAGGATGCCCTGCGAGGCGGGTTGGCCAGGGCACAGGGCCTTCGGCTTTTGTCTGGCCCACATGCCCACTCTATTCTTCTCCTCGGGCTCAGCAGCTGGCTCAGGGCAGCGCAGACCCTAACCACCCGCCGGGGGAGTGTGGCTGTTCCTAAATACTTGCACACTTGAGCAGCTCTTTTGTCTGCTGAGAAGACATTCCAACTGCCTGTTCCCAGTTGGCCTTCGCACAAAGGGGGTGGCCATGAGCAAGGCAGTCTGTCTGCCTAGCATATTGTCGAGGGGCAGCGAATGGCAAGCAGGCAGCTGTGAGTTGTCCCCTGCTCTGATGTGTGCGTGGGATGGCTGGAATGCGGGGGAAGGACTGAGGCCAGAGGGAAGGCTTGAGGAGCAAGACTAACCAGACAATTTAATTAGGGAGATGTGAGGAATCTTACAATCAAGATATTGAGGCTCCAGGGGGAATGTGAGCAATCTAGCCCTTTCCCCCTTCTTTCTCAGAAACCCCAAATCAGGTGATATGGAATCATCTTTTAAAAGAAATTTCAAGGTTTCTTGTGTTTAAAAACTGTTGCTGGAAGAAAATTATTTGAATCATGCTGATTCAAAAGTCTGCTCTCCTTTCTCAAATATATCAATAACAGCTTGCTTTCTGTCCAGGAGGCTTCAGAGATATGAAAAATGGTCGCAAGTGATGATAATAGCATCATTACAGATGCCTGTCACAGGCCCGGCCTTATGCTGAGGGCTTACACTTTTCTCATTGCATCCCCACAGCAACCCTGTGAGGTGAGATTATCACCCACATTTCAGAGACAAGGGAACTGGGACTTTGAAAGGACTCCAGATCCAGCACACTGACCCAGGGACTCAAACCCAAGGTGGCCCCGACCCAAGCCTGTGCTGCACATCCTCCTCGCTGCCTCCCCAGTGGCAGCTCTTCTTTCACTGCTGGCTTTGGCTTTTCACATTTCTGTTGCCCCGGGCGGGTCCCAGAGCAGTGGTCCAAGCACTGCCTGCGAGTCTCCTTTGGGGGACAGCGCCCAAGCCACGGGAAGGCTGGGCAGCGAGCTGCTGACTGCAAGCATTGCTCAGTCCACCCATGTTCTCACATCTGATGCACAGCAAACAGAGCACTATGAATCAAGGGTGGTGGGTGCTAGGAAGAGCTCTCCAAAGTCCACATGCCCTTGCTGGGGATGAGATCACAGAACAATTTTGAGAGCCAGGCAGAGGTGGTGGAGGGAACTATTCCACTAGATTTGGCCTTAGGAGTGTCTTGTCAAAAAAGGTGGGGTGAAATAGGAGAAGGTAGGATAGGGGAGCTGGGAAGAAATGGTGTGGGTCAGAGCTCATGAGACAAGGCAGAGGTAGGGACAGACACCCAAGAGAGCAGGTCTTCAGGGGGCTCTGGTTCAGCAGACAGATGGATTGCAGGACAGACATGAGGATGGGTGGAAGTGCTGGGGAGCTGTGCTCCCATAGGAGGCTGACTCCTTGCTCATTGTTCAGGGCCTCCCAGTGTACCACCCATGACACTGAAAAATTCCCCTCCCAGTCAGTTGTGAGGGGAACTCGGATATGGTGCTTAGGGCTCAAGGCCCACTGTGGTGGACTTTGGCATCCATGGTGAACACTCCCTAGGGAAACACTCAGGCTAGGATGCCTGGTGGCCATTCTCAAGGATAGGGATCACAGAATGGCCTCTGTTAGTACTTATTGAACAATGACAGCATCCTTTTGTCCTTCACAAATAAACAATTTGCTGAGGCCACTTGGCAAAATGTGAAATTACCCAGCCTTGCACTGAGACACTCTCAGTCCCTGGAAGGAGGTTAAACAGAGACCCTGCTGGAGGAAGAGGCCCAGAGGCCAACTCCCATGAAGAGGGTTACATTGGCTGTATGCAGGACACACTCATGGGACAGGATAAAGACCCCAGATTCCCACAAGCCAAACTGGTCTTCCCAGGCTTCCAGAGGTATGCAGCATTGAACTTGAACCCAAGTGCCCACAAAAGTAAGCTGCTCACTAATGTGCTTTGCATTGGCTCCCTTGTATTTCCTGTCTCACTTCCCCTATCCCTCACAGTGCTTCCTAGAGTCACCTCCCAAATAAACACCTTGCACCAAATCCTTGTCTCAAATCTGCAGTGACTGAGCTGGAGTTGGAGCCCAGCATCGTCAGATTCAGGACTCAAATGTCTCACTATTGTGCCACCATCAGCTGCTGGGTGGCTCCCATTGGCATGTCACGTCCTGTCACAGGGCATTAGCATGCTGCCCCTAGCCACTGAGGGCCATCTTTCCACCCCTTCTCCAGATGACATCTGGCTATAGAGGGCAAAACAGACACGGAGATCCTGGGGACCCACCTGATTCTTCAGACCCGGTTGCCACACAGGAGGGAAATGTCACATCTCCATCCTATATTACTCAGTTAACCAGGTCTCTTGCTCAGTTCCTGTTTACAGGCCAGGGTGGGGACTTGACTGCGCTTTGTGAGTATGTCAGAAAACTCCATGGGAAGACCAAATAGTTTAACATCAACACTGGGCTATAAGACAAGCAAGTACTGATGAGATGGGAAATACTTCAAATGTGTCAACCATATCTCCATGTTTAGAAGTAGGCGGAGAGAAGAACAGTGTTCAATGTGGTTGCTGAGGTCATTTCTTTCCAGGGTATAGAGAAAGTTCCAGGAAGTGTCACTTCTATTTTTCTCATTGTCCTGGAATTCAGGGCCACAGCATGAAATGGTGCTGTAGCCACTGTCCATTACTGGCAGCAACTGTTGGAAGGACCCATGGGATAAGTCCAGGGAGCACTTATGTAACTATGTTACATTTAGCAAAACTAAGAGCTTACACTAGTACTAGACTATTTACTAAGCTACAAACTTTATTTGGACTTCACCAGTTTTCCCACTAATGTCATTTTTTCTGTTTCAGAGCCTGATCCAGGATACTACCACTATTTCACCTTCATTGTCTATTTGTGGCAGTTTCTCAGTCTTTCCTTGTTTTTTGCAACTTTAAACTTTTGAAAAGTACGTTTAACAACTTAAAAGCTAAGCGGCTGACAACCAGTTGGTTGTTTTGTTTCTGTGACTGTGCCGATAGTGATGGTTTTGGGCTTTCTGGTACAAGAGTTTACAAGAGCCAAGGATATCAGCATTCTCTCCGGGGCAGTGAAATTGTCAAAGACCTCTAAAAATGAATTGAATGTCATCGATTTCCTATGCATTTGTGCTTTGATGCACTCTTTTGTTGTTGGAAGGGTGCTCCTGTGAAAATAGGCAACAAGAGCATTTAGAGATGGTTGCCCTGGATGCTAGTGTTTCTGTAGAAAGGGCACATTTTAGTCCCCACAGACTGTTTAGTTTCAGTGTATTGATGTGGCTCTCTCCTTCCAGCACCTGCCTGGCTTGGCTCATCATCTCCCCAGGGAATTCCCTCTTGGCTCATATTCTTCCCAGCAAATGTCAGACTTTGTGGTGGTGGCTCCAGGCCAGTCTGGACTGGGTGTGAAGATTCCTTTTGACCCTTCCTAACCCCTTTTCCCCAAACAAGTTCCTTCTATGTTCCTATGTAGAGGCAGCCTCATGGAATTTTCTGAGATGAGCTCCTTGGATTGTAAGTACTAAGTGCTCTGAACTCCGTACCTCAGGACTTGCCTCTGCATTTGTATAGTTCTCTAAACAGGCTTGGGGGCTACAAGGGAAAAGAGACAAGGAGGAAGGTGGCCAATTAACAAGGATCCTCAGTAGCTAGTTGAGTGAATTTCAGACTCACTGCCCTCATCAGGGAGGGTGCCCCTGGCACTTTCTGGCTTTCTCTGGGTGTGGGCTGAGAAGGTTCCTGAGATACCCAGAAAAACCTGTGGCATTGTACTTTTTTATTTAAAAGCAATTTGGTGGGGCACCTGGGTGGCTCAGTGGGTAAAGCCTCTGCCTTTGGCTCAGGCCATGATCCCAGGGTCCTGGGATTGAGCCCTGCATCAGCTGTCTGCTCAGCAGGGGGCCTGCCCCCCCCCCACCCCGCCACCTCTCTCTACCTGCCCCTTGGCCTACTTGTGATTTCTCTCTCTCTCTCTCTCTCTCTCTGTCAAATAGATAAATAAAATCTTAAAAAAAATAAAAGCAATTTGGTTGTTTTAAAATCCTGGGATCACATTTTCTTGCTTTGCATCCTTTTTTTAAATAGATGTATTTATTTTATTTGAAAGAGAGAGAGAACAGGAGGAGGGGCAGAGAGAGAGGGAGAGAGAGAATCCTCAACCAGACTCCCTGCTGAGCACAGGGCTTGACTTGGAGCTCAATGTGGGGCTTGATCCTAGGACTCTGAGATCAAGACATGAGCCAAAATCAAGAGCTGGCTGTCTAAATGACTGAGCCACTCAGGCACCCCTTCTTGCTCTGCATCTTAACTAGATTTCTTCAATTCTTTCTGGAGTAAGTGTTGTTGTCAACACTGTTGGTGATCTGATTTTCAGTCCCTTTTATATTGGGTCCTGTCATGCTCTTTTTGCCCAGCTGTCCAAAGGAATTGTTTATTTGGCTTTAAAGCTCAGTACTTTTACTAGGATATGTCTTGGTATTGGTCATTCTGGATTGATAGTCTCAGGTGCACACTGGCTCTTTCAATATGTAGCTCCAAATCTCTTTTAAGCCCTATGTTTCAGGGAAGTTTTTTTTCAATTACAGATTTCAAACTTTGTTCTGTTTCTTTATTCCTGTTTTTTAAATTCAGCTATTCCTGTTGCCCATATGCTGACTTTTTTGCATATTTGTCCTTTCTAGAAAAATTCTTTTTGCATCTTCTTAAATTTCCTTATGATTAAAAAAAAATCCTCCTATTTCTTCCAAAACATTAACTGTTGTGTTATATGCTCTTATGTTCCTTGAAGTTTGCCTTCATTTCTCAGCTGATTTTCTTTCATTTTTAATTCTTTCCTGAGTCTTCTGTTTCCTTAATTTCCTTTTCCTTCCTCCACATGAAGGTGAGACCAGGCAGGACTCTGGACACATAGTGGTTATCCTATTTACTTGCAGTTGGTGGCTTTGGGGCAAATAATTTATCATCTAGTTTTATTGTAAGTTTGTCCATGTGTTTTCAGTTTTGCTTTCTAATTATGATATTATTTTCGTGTAGGATTCGAAGAGATTCAAAACTTTCGCCACTGCTGCTGCCATCCCAGAAGCCCCTTAAGTCCTTGTGTATTTGATGACATTAGGTGTGTTACTGAAAGCCATCCCCATGCTAAAATGGTTGCAGTAACTTAGCTGCAGCTAGAGGGTTGTGAGTCACATAAATGCATCCCCAACTCAACTTCCCCCAAATGCCTCTGACCACCCAGTACCATTCAACATGCAAGGATGTGAGGGAGGCAGGTTGGGAAGGTATCAAGTGCCTGCAGTTATGGTAGTTCATTGTGGCAGATTTTATGAAAACATATAACCATGTGAACCTGTTGCTGGGACCCCTCCCAAGACTTTGGAATGGGCAGGTGTCTGCCATTTTGTAGAGATTAAATAAGCCAAAGTGTTTCTGTAAGACAGAATATGCATAACCAAGGAAAACAATCTTTTTGCTTTTAAAAATAACCTCTTTGTAATAATAATTTTTCTGTGCATGCCAGAAAAATTAGAAAATTTAGATAAAAATACATAAAATAAGAAAATAAAGACATTGTCTTATCACCAAGAAGTGACCATTGTTAATACCTTAGCATGCATCTTTGCAGATTTTGAAATTTTTTTAAAATTTTTTTTTGGTTTTAAAATATTTTAATGATAGTTACAACCCCACATAAATGATGTGAAGTGAAAAAAATTAGTACAAGTTGTGTCAAAAATTATATTGAGTTGTGAGTTTATGTATATTGACAAGTATTGAATTAATATACCAAAAAATATTAACAGGGCTTATCTGTGGATCATCAGCTTGGAGTGTTTGATATTTTCTCATTTCCTATATCTCCTACAATAGGCATGCAAGCTTTTATAATCAGAAAAAAATGAATCATTTAAAAAAGTAATTTTAGTTTTTTGAAAGTGAGATGCAATTGTGAGCGTATGTAAAATCAGATAAACAGCTTATTTTGTGTCCAATGAGTATGTGGCTGCATTATGTTGTTTCAAGTTCTCCTTCCTCAAAAAAAGAAAGAAAGAAAGAAAGAAACAAACAAACAACAAAAACAAAACCCAAATCAGATCAGATTGTGATTTTGTTCCCTGACATTAACACATGGACATTACAGGAGCATGTATGTCACATGGTCAATTCATTGGTAGGAGGATTATGTCGTCAGGGGAATAAATTTGAAATTCTAAAGGTACTTTGCTCTAGTAATCAGGACTTTATTTATCTCTAAGCTAAAAGAGGGGATTTAGTTCTTTAACAATGATCAGAAAATGCTTTTAGGAAGATTCCTTTCCTATCAAAACATTTCTTAAAGTTGCAGTAAACACTGTGTGACCAGCGATGCAGGGAAAGCCTGCAGAAGGCTTGAAAGGATAGTTTCCTTTGCCTTGAAAGACACAGAAAGAATGTCACAGGATCCATGGAGGAAAAATAATTTGTAAAAGGAAGAAATTGAATAAAGGGCTGTCAATGTTAGCGATGACACATTAGCAAGGTTTCCTGGCACAGTCACTTTTAGGGACTTTGATTTTCCAAGTAAATGTCAGTTGGTTACAAAACTCCCACCATTGTCCACAGAGTGTTCCCTAACTCTTTGAGAAAACTAGGCCTTGAATTAAAATCGGATTTATGCAACCTAATTGTGTTTTAGCAGTTTGATTTAAGTGCAAGTTCTGTGTTTGAAAGGTGAGAGTGTCTTTAATTTTTTAGTAATGTAATTGGAAGCGCTGGTTCTTAACAGGTCACCCAGCTCCTGAAGGCCTGAATCCTTCCAGTGAGAAGACCCTAGACCACAACAACCGCTTAACCCTACCCTTTCTTTGTGGCTGCTGGAAATATCATGATATTTCCCATGGTTCATACCATTGCACTTACACTGTTGGAACACAATGGTGGAATTGCCATCCCCATGCCACTGCCCAGAGGGGAGGACCCCACTTCCCAGGAACATTGGCTGCCCCTCTCTTAGACAAGAAAGTCAGTGGGAGCCCTTGTCCATCAGCAGCAGATTAGAAAGGAGTCCTCTATGTTCCTCTCTCCAGCTTCTGGGAAAGCTGAGTGGATGAGGGGGCACTCCTGTTTGCTTCTAGGTGACTCTTCTAGATCTAGGGATCCAGACCCACTCAGAAGAGAAAGAATCTACTCCTAATTCTATGTTCAGAACTAAAAGGTGCATGATTATTCAGACCAGATAGTAGATAATTACAATTTGGCCGGGAGAAAGCCACAGATTAGACAGTGGTAAATACTATGTGTGGTTCTTTTTACCTATAAATCATATGAGAGAAGTTAAATTGTGAGCTGTGTACCTTCACAAACAAACCATTGTTAAACAGTTTTCTGGACACTGGTGCATATAATCTACCTTTTCAGTTTATTGGGAAAGCCTCATGGATAAGAATTAGGTGTTCACTCATTATGAGCACTGAAATATCAGAGAATCTCTATGCAGATCTCACAAAAATCTTTCAGTTGTTCAAGGGATTTGTTCACATATATGAGACTTGCTAGTAGTAAGAGTCTCTTTATATGCCGTATACAGGCATACTTTAAAAAAATTTATCTTTTAAACTTTCTTTTTAAAAAGATTTATTTATTTGAGAGAGAGCAGGAGTGAGAGCAAGTGAGCGAAAGAGAGAGAGAGAGAGCACAAACAAGGGGGAGGGGGAGAGGGAGAAGCAGATATCTCCCTGAGTAGGGAGCCCGGTACAGGACTCAATCCCAAGACCTTGGGATCATACCCTGAGCAAAGTCAGATGCTTAACTGATAGCCACCCAGGCATCCTGGCCTACTTTGTTTTATTTCATTTTTCAGATGCTGTGTTTTCACAAATTGAAGGTCTATGGCAACCCTATGTGGAGCAAGTCTATAGGCACCCTTTTTCCAACAGCATTTGCTCACCTTATGTCTCTGTGTCACATTTTGGTATTTTTGTGATATTTTAAACTTTTTAAATTGTTGTTATATTTGCTGTGATGATCTGTGATCAATGATTTTTGATGTTACTGTTGTAATTGTTTTGTTCTGGCTATGAACTGTATCCATATGATGGTGAAATTGACTGATAAATGTTGTCTGTGTTCTGACTGCTCTACCAACCAGCCATTCTACCCCTCTCCCCTTCTTGGGTATCCTTGTTTCCTGAGACACAACAATATTGAAATCAGGTAGTTAATAACCCTACAGTGGCCTCCAAGTGTTCAAGTGAAAGGAAGAGTTGTATATATCTCACTTTAAATCAAAGCTAGAAATGATTAAACTTAGTGAAGAAAGTATGTCTAGGGATTCCTGGGTGGCTCAGTCATTAAGCATCTGTCTTTGGCTCAGGTCATGATCCCAGTGTCCTGGAATTGAGCCCTGCATTGGGCTGCTGCCTAGCAGGAAGCTTGCTTCTCCCTCTCCTACTCCCTCTGCTTGTGTTCCCTCTCTTGGTATGTCTCTGTCTGTATAAATAAATAAAATCTTCTTTAAAAAAGAGAGAAAGTATGTTTAAGTTTGAGATAAGCCAAATGGTTGGCCTTACATCAAATGCTTAGCTAAGTTGTGAATACAAAGAAAAAGTTATTTTTAAAAAAATCTTATTTATTTATTTGGCAGAGAGAGAGAGAGAGAGAGAGAGATGGATCAAAAGTAGACAGGCAGGGGGGGGGGGGGGGGAGCAGGCTCCCTGATGAGCAGATAGCCTAACCCAGGGCTCAATCTCAGGACCCCAAGATCATGACCTGAGCAGAAGACAGAGGCTTAACGCACTGAGCCACCCAGGTGCCCCAGAAAAAGTTCTTGAAGGGAATTAGAAGTTATACTCCAGTTAATACATGAATGATAAGAAAGTGAAACAGCTTTATTGCTGATACGGAGGTTTCAGTGGTTTGCATAGAAGGTCAAACCAGCCACAACATTCCCTTGAGCCTAATCCAGAGCAAGGTCTTAAATCTCTTCAATTCTGAGACGGTTGAGAGAGGTAAGAAAGCTGCAGAAAACAAGTTTTAAGCTAGTAGAGGTCGATTCATGAGGTTTAAGGAAGAAACCATCTCTGTAACATAATAGTACAAGATGAAGCAGCAAATGGTGATGTAGAAGCTGCAGCAAGTTTTACAGAAGATCTAGTGAAGATAATTAAGAAAGATGGCTATACTCAACACCAGATTTTCAGTGTAAATGAAAATTGTCTTTTATTTGAAGACGATGTCATTTAAGACTTCCATAGCTAGATAGAAGAAATCAATGCCTGGCTTCAAAACTTCAAAGGATAGGCTAACTCTCTTGTTGGGCTAATGCAGCTGGTGAGTTAAGCCAATGCTCAATTACTATCCCAAAAACCCTAGTGTCCTTTAAGAATTATGCTAAATCTACTCTTCCTCTTCTCTATAATGGAACAACAAAGCTTGGATGACTGCACCTCTCTTTATAAAAATGATTTACTGTGGGGGCGCCTGGGTGGCTCAGAGGGTTAAGCCTCCACCTTTGGCTCGGGTCATGGTCGCAGGGTTCTGGGATCGAGCCCCATATCAGGCTCTCTGCTTAGCAGGGAGCCTGCTTCCCCTCACACTCGCCTGCCTCTCTGCCTACTTGTGATCTCTCTCTCTGTGTCAAATAAATAAATAAAATCTTTTAAAAAATGATTTACTGAATATTTTTGGCCTACTGTTGAGAACTACTGCTCAGAAAAAAAAGATTTCTCTCAAAATATTACTGTGCATTACCAACGAACCTGACCACCCAAGTGTCCAGTGAGATTAATGATGTGTGTGTGTGTGTGTGTGTGTGTGTGTGTAAGTGTGTAAGTGTGTGTGTGTTTAGAGATGCAGGGGGCAGAGGCAGAGGGAGAGGAAGAGAATATTAAGCAGAGTCCATGCCTAGCCTCATGCTGGGCTTGATCTCACAACCCTGAGATCATGACCTGAGCCAAAACCAAGTCAGTTGCTTAACCTACTGAACTACTCAGGTGCCCAAAGATTAAAGTTGTTTATATGCCTGCTAACACAACAACCATTCTGCAGCCCATGGATTAAGGAGTTATTTTGACTTTCATGTCTTATTATTTAAGAAACACTCTTTGTAAGGCTATAGGTGCTATAAAATTGTGATTCCTCTGACGGATCTGGAAAAAATTCACCAGTCTAGATGCCATTAAGAAAACAGTTCATGGGAAGATATTGAAATACCAATGTGAACTAGAGTTTGGAAGTAGTTGATTCTAGACTTCATGGATGACTCTGAGGGGTTCAAGACTTGTCAAATCAGTTAAGTGCAGATGTGGTGGAAATAGGAAGAAAACTAGTATCAGAAGTGGAGCCTGAAGATAGGATTTGAGTTGCTGAAAATCATGATAAAATTGTAATTGATGAGGAGTTGTTTCTCATGGATGAGCAAAGAAAGAGGTTTCTTGAGATGAGATCTATTCCTGGTGAAGACACTGTGAAGATTGTTAAAATGACGAAAGGAGATTTAGAATAGCACATAAATGTAGTTGATAAATCAGCAGTCAGTTTTGGGAGGATTGACTAATTGTAAAAGAAATTTTACTGTGTGTAAAATGCTATCAAACAGCATTCCTGGCTACAGCAAAATTGTTTGTGGAAAGAAGACTCAAACGATTCAGCAAACTTCACTGTTGTCTTCTTTTAAGAAATTGCCACAGCCACCCTAGCTTTTAGCAACCACCATCCTGATCAACCAGCAGCCACCAACACTGAGGCAAGAACTTCCACCAGCAAAAAGTTTACAAGTCACTGAAAACTCAGGTGATGGTTAGCAATAGGTATTTTTAAATTAAGGTATGTATATTGTTTTTTAAGATTTTATTTATTTATCTGACAGACGAGAGCACAAGTAGGCAGAGAGGCAGGCGGGGGGAGGGGGGCGGGGGAAGCAGGCTCCCTGACAAAGCAGAGAGCCCGACTCGGGACTCCATCCCAGGATCCTGGGATCACGATCTGAGCCGAAGGCAGCAGCTTAACCCACTGAGCCACCCAGGTGCCCTGTATATTGTTTTTTAAAGACAATACTATTGCACACTTAATAAGCTACATTGTAGTGTAGCATAACTTTTGCATGCACTGGGAAATAAAAAATTTCTTTTGACTCTATTGTGATATTTGCTTTATTGCAGTGCTCTGGAATCAAACCTGCAATATCTCTGAGATATGCCTGTTATATGATCCTAACTGCTTTGTAAGGGAAGGTGTATGCCTGAAAGATCATGTCATGTGGGATTAGAGTGTCTTGTATTTGAATATTGTGTGATCTCGGGCAAATTACTTAGTCTCTCAGCCTTAGATGTATATCAGCCTTAAGAAGAAGATAACATGGAGTCACATTATATGACTTTTATAAATACATTTACACAAGTTTTCAGAGAGAGAGCGAGAGAGAAGGACAGAGGGAGACAGAAATAATTATAAACAACAATTTAAATAGTGGTGGCCATTCAATCAGTACTATACTTAATGATCACATGCCCCAAAGAGACGGTACATTCTCCTTGGTCATTTTCAGCCCTCCTGTTACTGCTGAGCATGACCCTAACATTCTTAGTTACATGGAATATCCTGAGTAAATTCCAATATTCTTAGACATATGGTGTTCTTTGTGGTTAAGTTTGCTGAATGGTGGTAAATAAGTCTTCCACATAATGGCTTCCTATGGGGTACTCAAAGGTACCCTTTCCAAAGGGGTATTCTGACCATATGAATGTCTTACTTTGCTCAAACACTTTGGAAGTCCATCTTGTGGTGAGCCATGACTCCCACCACTGCTTTGCCAAAGGCTTGTTATGAGGAGGAAAGGAGGTACAGCTTGGGAACATGGCTGGATACATTAGGAGCTCAATGGATGTGTATTTTATCAAATCCATTAGGGTAGATTCCTTTAAATCCAAAGTCAAAGGATCATTTAATGGGACTAGGGGAAAAGCACTTTGGGCAGTTATTCATGAGAGCTGACCATGTGTGTCCTCTATGACCCAGTTATTCTTCTGCTAGGGCACTATACAAAGACTTGTATAGCTATGTTAATTATGTGCTTCACAGCAGCACTATTTGTAAAGGTCCCAAACTGGGGAAACTCAAATGCTCATCACCAGTGTATGGACAAATAGATTGTGAAATATACGGTGACAGTTTTAATGAACGAACCACAATTATGACGTGAATATGGATGAAATGACAAATGTAATTATGAGTGAAAGAAGCCAGAAAGGAAAAGAGTTCATATTGTAGGCTTCCAATTATATAATATTTAGAGACTGACAACACTAATCTGTGGTGGAAAAAGTCAGGAGAGTGGTATCCTTAGCAGGTGGAGGAGGGTGTTTCTATGGTTCTAATACATTTCTGTTTCTTAATCTGGGTGTAAACATTTTGTGAAAATTTAAAGAGCTGCACTTTTATGATTTGTGCATTTATGATTTCTTATGAATGTTACACTTTACTTCAATAATATGATTGTGATTCTGGCTTTTTAAAAAATGCTGTGCATGTATGTTTTTTAGTTTTGATGTTTTTGCATACTGTCCTTGAGACAGGGACTATTTTCCTCACTTCATTGTGAACCACCACAGAACCAGGCTGGGACAGCACATACTCAAACATTTGTGGACAGATCTTGGACATCTCTGTGATAATGGAGCCATTCTCCTCAGCAAAATCATTATGTTGGGCATTGGTGGGTGGGAAGAAATGAAACAACAAAGCAGTTGCTTCTTTGTAATTCATTCCCAGAGCTTGTTAATTTTGGCCACACCCTCATCTAGTCATCTCTATTGTGGACAGACCAGGTGGCAGAGACTAGATCAGACACAAGTAATTTATAAACTGGGGAATGATGAATACTTCAAGTACCCAACCATGAATCCTGTGTGGTCTTCGTTACTTGCAATCACTGAGAATAAGCACTCCATGTGCTCTGGAGAGGGATTGAGAGGCTAGCCATTGCAGTGTGGCTCTCAAATGACTTCAAATAGAAGGATTGAGTACCAGCAGTTTGGAAGCCCTACTGCCAGTTCTTCCAGGACTGGAAGAATCAGGACTCATGGACCTGCTTGATGAGTCCCAGTCATCCAGCCCATCACAGCATTGTGAGGCTCTCTCTCCATCAGGGACACATGGACAGCAGGAATGTCTATAACAATCCAAGGGTGGCTAGGGCCCCTGTTCATGCCATGTCTGTTTCTTGCCGTTGTCTCCCAGACCATGCTATGCACTGAGAATACAATGAAGAACCAAAACAGTATGGCATCTGCCTTGACTTGCTGCAGGTAAGTCTTTCTTGGTGGCACTCCCTGGTCCTGCTAGTCTTGTGTAAACATTGTTACCCCTCCACAGTTCAAAGGCTATTCAAGGGCAACTCCCCATCTGGTCTGAACAGCTTGTAGAGGTGAAGACACAGCAGCTCCAAGGTCTTGGCTGAGGAACAATGAATGTGTCTTCATCTTTCTGTCTGCTGAGGGCAGTAGTTCACCTTCATCACCCTTCACTACAATTGCTCCCTCACACAGCCGAAGAGTGAGAGCAAAACAAAGTATGTCTGTGATTTCTAATTCACTCAGAAATTTAGTCATATTTGTTCTATGTATGTGGCAATTGGCCAGGCACTTTCATTGGCTGATTTCCTGTTCCATAAATATTTCTTCTGTCAGGTTCACTATTCAGACTCAGACATGGTGCAGGATTAGCTGTGGGAGACTCAGGAGAGCAGAAGGAGCACTTAAAGCATCATGAATGTGCTTTGTGGACAAACTTGTGTAAGAGTTGTCTAGTTAACTGCATGTCCACATTTCTGTTTACATGTGTCAAGTTCAGGTACAGGCATCAGATTTAGGCTGAATACCAAAACAGAAACCAAACTTTAGTGAATTTCTTTTTTTTTTTTTTAAGATTTTATTTATTTGACGGAGAGAGATCACAAGTAGGCAGAGAGGCAGGCAGAGAGAGAGAGAAGGAAGCAGGCTCCCTGCTGAGCAGAGAGCCCAATGCAGGGCTCGATCCCAGGACCCTGAGATCATGACCTGAGCCAAAGGCAGAGGCTTTAACTCACCGACCCACCCAGGTGTCCCTAGTGCATTTCTAACATAATATTTTCCCCTTAGAGTTCCCCTGGAAGGCAGTGAGAGGCATATTTCTATTTTTTAAAAAAAATTTTAAAATAAACATATAATGTATTATTAACCCTAGGGGTACAGGTCTGTGAATCATCAGGTTTATACACTTCACAGCACTCACCATAGCACATACCCTCCCCAATGTCCATAAGCCCACCACCCTCTCCCTACACCCCTCCCTCTGGACCCCCTCAGTTTGTTTTGTGACATTAAGAGTCTCTTTTGGTTTGTCTCCTTCCCGATCCCATCTGAAAGGCATATTTCATACTGATAAATGCACAAGCTTCCCAGCGGCTATATCACAAACCTCATGTATCTAACTACATAGTTGAAATGTATGCCTGAAACACATGTCTTTTCATCTCTACCATCCCCAGAATGAGAATGTGCCATGATCAGAATGTCTCCCAAGGGCTATTGGCCAGGCAGCAGTCACTGCTTGTGAACACACAAGCTGGCCTGTTACTCCCGATGACCAGATGGGTGATGGCAACCCTCAGCTTGTCTGTCAGCAAACCAGGCAAGGGCCACTGGGGAGGGTCACCATCTGAAGACCTTCCAGGAACACATCAACGAAGCAACAGCTTTGATGTGAATGAATGCAAACGCCTAGGAAGGAAAACTCAGAGACCAGTGATGTACTTTTAAAGAAATCCTGAATTGCCTGTGCTCCTCAGGGAACAAAAGACAAGATGTGCAGGAACACATGGACAGCACTGGCCCCAACTCAAACAGTGATTCAGAAGCATCAGGTTCTGAAGGAAAACAAATCTTAGGAACACATTAACCAATCTATTTCAATTAGGTTTTGCTTTTTTAAATACACTTAAGAGAAATATATGATAAAAATGATTTACAACTCAGCACAGGGTCTGATATGTACCAGGTGGTGAATAAACTTGAGTGACTTTTATATCTAAAATAAAAATTGATGGAAATACAAAGACACATTTATTTGTTTTTAAATTTTTAAGTTTTTAAAGTTTTTGCTTTAATTCCAGTTAGTTAATATACAGTGTTATATTCATTTCAGGTGTTCAATATAGTGATTCAGCACTTCCGTATATCACCCAATGCTCATCACAAGTGCACGCCTTAATCCCCATTGCCTATTTCACCAACCCTCCCCGCCCCCAATGGAACTATCAGTTTGTAAATTTGCCATCATGTGTGAGACTTGTATGGACATTTTTCAAAATTGAGAGATCAAGAAGATAAAAATAAGCAGACCATTTGAATAACACAGATGACATGCTTCATATAATAGATAGTAGGTTTGTTGACCTGTCAGAGAATCTACATTATTTTCAGCCATACTCAGCATGGTCACAGAAACTGGGTGTGTGTTAAGCCATAAAGAAATTGTCAACAAAATAAAAAAAAAATAGAAACCATAATATAGGGCACATTGATCACAACACAATAAAATTAAGAAATGACAACTGAAGATTTTATATATAAATATGTGTACATATATACATACATGTATATATAAATATACACTCAGAAGTGACAAACTATATAAAAGTAAATGTTGTACAAAGATGCATATACAAAGTTTATCATTGTTAGTAATACGAAAAATGCAAACAACCAAATTGCCTTCATTAGGCAAATGGTTACAACCATGGTACATCCACGGTATGGAATGCCACTCAGCAGTTAAAAACAATGAGGTAGGTTTATTATATACATATGCATGGAATGATGTCCAAGACATGTTGATAAATGAAAAAGTGGTTTGAAGAGCAATGATACACTACATAGAGTTTATGGAAAAAAAAAACCCACAAAATGAAATTACCTTTCTTGTGAAACTAAATCCATTTCATACCCCCCCCCCCCACACCTTACAAAGAGAACTGTAAAGGACAACTCTGGGATATTACATCATGAACTTGACATGGGGGCTCAGGATTTCCTGTTTCTGTAGGCTGCCACATCTCTGTCTGTGGTGGTCTATTTTCAAGATGGCCACCAGGGATCCTTGTCTCCTGCAAGCCACACTCTCCTGTGGTCCCTCCCACACACAATCATGGCTGGCCTCCAAACTACCCAGGCAGGAAAAGCATTGCAACTTCTATCTTGTTCTCTTTGATGGCTCACACTGAGGGAAGCCAGCCACTGTGCCCTAAGGATGCTCAAGCAGCCCACTGGAGAGGCCCATCCCACAGCCATCACTGTCTCAGCATCCCAGTGGGAGGGGACCCTCCAGTTCCAGCCAAGCCTTCAGGTGATGGCAGTCCAGGCAGACATTGACTGTAGTCTCGTGAGAGACCCAGAACCACCTAGTGAATTCCTGACCCACAGAAATGATAAGAGATAACAAATGATTACTGCTCTTTTATACCATTCAATTGTGTGGTAATCTGTTACACAGTTTGCTGGGACATTCTCCCCACCACCCTCCCTTCACAGACATCTAATGATTTCAGCTGTCCTTGATCTCTGAATTACTCCAATCAGCATACAATACCAACATCTGTGTTTGATGTTGGCTCAGTCTGCTTTGATTGCTCCACTTTACCTACCAGCCTGTGAGGACCCTACCCCTTGGCCTGCCCCCCAGGATGAGGGAAGATCATCAACATGCCTGTGTTGTGCTCAAGCCTCCCCCTTGCATACTGTGGCAGCCATTACAATACTGTGGGCCAACTCTTACACAACTTTGTAGCTGGACAAGCGGTCCAAGGAGGACACAGACTCTTTTGTTTTCAGGACTCAATTATCTTCTTTTTTTCTTTTTCTAGGGGATGAACCAGACAGTGGGAAATTATTCTGGCACAACAGGCCAGACCAGCTTTGAGGAAAGACAGAGGCTGTCCTTTGGGGTCAGGTATTTTCTGGAAAAGGGATTAAGTCACTGAGTTCCAATGTTTGGTAAGGGAAGCTCTTCCTCTCATGTATTAGCTCACCTATAGAGATAAACCTTTTCCAGCCTGGTTTGCTGCCAACACACTACCTGGCTCCACAATGGCAGTCCTAGTTCTGAAGAGAAGACTGGGCTGGTGAAGAGGAGGTGTCCTTCCCAGAGCACCTTCTGGTCAGAAAGGTGAGCCTTCCTGGGTGGCAGACTTCCTGTTGCCCACTTGGGGGAGGCCGACAGGCAGGTTTGAATGGATGACTTGGATTTTCAGAGCTAGAAGGGAGCTTAAAAAGCTATCTAAAATTATAGTGCCTCTCTCTAGTGAGAGATTCTGCCACGTAAAACAAAAATAAATGACGGTTTCCTTTGCCGTGCAGAAGCTTTTGATCTTGACGAAGTCCCAAAAGTTCATTTTCACTTTTCTTTCCTTTGCCTTTGGAGATATATCTTGAAAGAAGTTGCTGTGGGCGATATGGAAGAGGTTACTCCCTATGTTCTCCTATAGGATTTTGATAGATTCCTCATGTTGAAGTCTTTTATCCATTTCAAGTTTATCTTTGTGTAGGGTGTAAGAGAATGGCCAAGTTTCATTGTTCTATACATAGCTGTCCAGTTTTCCCAACATCATTTATTGAAGAGACTGTTTCTTTTCCACTGTATATTTTTTTCCTGCTTTGTCAAAGATTATTTGACCATAGAGTTGCAGGTCCATATTTGGGCTCTCTATTCTGTTCCACTGTTCTATGTGTCTGTTTTTGTGTTGGTACCGTGTTGTCTTGGTGATCACAGCTTTGTAGTAAAGCTTAAAATCAGGCAATGTGATGCCCCCAGTTTTGTTTTTCTTTTTCAACATTTCCTTAGCAATTTGGGGTCTTTTCTGGTTCCATACAAATTTTAGGATTGTTTGTTCCTGCTCTTTGAAAAAGGCCAGTGGAATTTTGATTGGGATGGCTTTGAAAGTATAGATTGCTCTAGGCAGTATAGACATTTTTAACTCATGGGATGGGAGAAGATATTTGCAAATGACACTACAAAGGGCTGATATCCAAGATCTATAAAGAACTCCTCAAACTCAGCACACACATAACAGATAACCATGTCAAAAAATGGGCAGAAGACATGAACAGACACTTCTCCAAAGAATACATACAAATGGCTTATAGACATACGAAAAAATGTTCATCATTATTAGCCATCAGGGAGATTCAAATCAAAACCACATTGATATACCAACTTACACCACTTAAATTGGCCAAAATTAAGAAGACAGTAAATAACAAGTGTTGGAGAGGATGTGGAGAAAGAGGAACTCTCTTATACTGTTGGCAGGAATGCAAGCTAGTGCAGCCACTTTGGAAAATAGCGTGGAGATTCCTTAAGAAATTAAAAGTAGAGGGGTGGGAGTTAAGGTGGTAGGAAAAGAAAAAATGAAACAAGATGAGATCGGGAGGGAGACAAACCAAAAGAGACTCTTAATGTCATAAAACAAACTGAGGGGGGTGGGGGGGGAAAGAGGTTGGGAGAGGGTGGTGGGGTTACATTATATGTTTAAATAAAGCTTAAATAAAAAGAAAAAAAAAGAAATTAAAAGTAGAGCTACCCTATGACCTTGCTATTGCACTACTGGGTTTTTACCACAAAGATACAGATATAGTGAAAAGAAGGGCCATCTGTACCCCAATGTTCATAGCAGCAATGAGCACAGTCACCAAACTGTGGAAAGAACCAAGATGCTCTTCAACAGATGAATGGATAAAGAAGATATGGTCCACATATACAATGGAGTATTATGCCTCCATCAGAAAGGATGAAGACCCTATTTTGGTACCAACATGCATGGGACTGGAGGAGATTATGCTGAATGAAATAAGTCAAGCAGAATCAATTATCATATGGTTTCACTTACTTGTGGAGCATAAGGAATAACAGAGAGGACATAGGGAGAAGTTGAGGAGAAGTGAGTTGGGGAAATTGGAGGGGGAGACAAAGCATGAGAGACTGTGGACTCTGAGAAACAAACAGGGTTTTGGAGGGGGTGGGTGGGTGGCTTGGTGACCCTGGTGGTGGGTATTAAGGAGGGCATGTATTGCATGGAGCACTGGGTGTGGTGCATAAACAATCTGTCTTGGAACATTGAAAAAAATAAAATTAAATTTATAAAAAGAAGAAATGTGAAAATATTTAATACAAAAAAAAAATGAACAACACATATTTGTGAGCTGGCATGGCACAATCCATGGTGTATTGTGAGTGAAAAATGCATGGTGTGGGGAATTTGCATGAATAAAATGACCCATGCATTTGTTAGTGAGTGCATGAACTACCTCTGGAAACATACACAAGTGGTGTTGGGGTGGGAAGGAGTAATTTTAAGCTTGAACCATCTCATTTATTCCTTTTCCAAAAATAAAGTTAAAACACACATGTACAAATCTAATTTAACTTAACTTTTACTGATCAAAATGGAAGCCAGAGAAGGGCTGGACAGTGAATCATGAGGTTAGGACTATAATTTGGATTTTCCAATTTGTATTTGTCTTTGTCATCACTTGTTTGGACTTTCCAAGGTGTTTGCCAAATCTTTGCACTCCATTTTTTGTAGGAATGCCCTAGGTGATAAGATGTGGGGTGAACACAGGCTGAGCTGGAAAGAGGGCTCTCTGTGAAGCTTTCAAAGGCTTGAAGCCATTATCTACATGGCATGAAACACAGTATATAATAGCAGGATGGTGGTTTTGGTGCTGAGTAACTAAAGTCCAGGACATGATTACCTACCTGAGCTATAACACTTGCTAACTTATAAAACTTTTACCAACTTTCTGCTTCTCAGTTCTATATTTTAGCATTTGCAAATGGGAGTCTTAGATACCTTTAGTGATTTTTATCCCATTCTATAATGTTTAACAGTCATTTACATGATCTAGACCATGTGTTGAACACCCAGGCATTGTGCTAAACAGACTACCAACAACAGTATAACCATATACAGGCATATGTTGGAGATATTACAGCTATTCTGTTCCAGAACACAGCAATAAAAAAAGTGAAATGAATTTTTTGGCTTCTTAGTGCTTATAAAATTGTGTTTACATTATACTGTGGTCTGTTCAGGGAGTATTTTGTCTAAAAAAACCCCAGTGTATTTACCTCAATTAAAAATGTTTTATTGTCAAAGAATGCTAACCATAATCAGAGCCTTCTAAAGGTATAATCACTGACCACAGACCACCATAACAAATACAGTAATAATTAAAAAGTTTGAAACATTGTGAGAATCACCAAAATGTGACACAGACACAAAGTGAGCAATGCTATTGGAAAAATGGTGTCAATATACTTGCTTGATTCAGGGTTGCCACAAACCTTCAATTTGTAAAAAATGTATTTATCTGTGAAGTGCAATAAAGTAATGCCCAATAGAATGAGATGTGACTGCCTACCAAAAAAGGGTACATTTATTATCTCCATTTTATTGAGAAGGAAACTGGAGCTCAGAATGGTTGAGTGAACTGCTCAAATTGCACATAGCTTGTACAGAGCTTAAGCCTATGGTGCTCATTGTCTCCATCACCACACCAGCCTGCCCCCCGCAGAGTGTTCATGCTCCCACAGCATCTGATTAGGAGAATCTCTGGGTAGAAGGGGTCTTAGAGGAAGGTACCTAGCTCAGCTGGGCTGGAGGAGACTTTCTTAAGGAGGGGACTTTGGGCTGAGGCTGAAACTATACAAGGGTGTTGGCTGGTGAGAAAGAGGAGGGTGTATCCAGTGGTGGGAACAGTGTGCACATGGTTCGAGGTGGGAGAAAGTATGGTTTCTCTGAGGTTTGTCTATGGGGAAGAGTGGTGGCCAATGATCGAAGGGAGGGAGCACCTGGGTTCAGCAGGGAGTTGCACTAGAGATCGCTGATGCCCCAGCCCTCCAGACAGGTGCCCCTCTCATGAACATTTCCTAGGTTCTCCATGGGAGCCTCTTGCCACTCAGGTAGTCACAGCTGTTTGGGGTTTCCTAGAACAGTCCTACTTTCATGAAGTTTAACATTTTTGATAGGATTTGGTTCATTAACTGTATAACTAAATGTAATTTATTTGTATGTAATCCTTTGTAAGCAATGTTTTCATATGAACAATCACTTGAATCAGAAACTTTGAATTTGATTTGAATTGATTTGAATCAGAAACTTGATTTTGATATCTGATACTTTTGAATCTTCTGGAACCTTCCAGACCTTCAGCTTCAGCATCCCCAGACAAGTTCTTGCTTACTCTCTGAACATTGAAACCACTGTAACAAATATTTTTGGTGTCCTGCCCAGAGACCCAGGGATCTCCTTTTATGGTCAGAAGATGTGTCTTTCCAGCTGCTCTGGGGGCTTGGGTCTCAGTCCTGCCACCTGCCCCTGGAAACTTCTGGGGTGCTGAAGCTGCCTAGCCTGGAGTTGCTGCCTCTTACCCCTGGGACCTGGTTGCCTATAGCCTCTGACTGCCTGGCTGGGGTGGGGGACAAGGGAGTACAATTAATTCCCCTGCTACCTGTCTCAATAGCATGGTCCTGGCTCCAGTGCTCTTGTGCG
Organism: Taxidea taxus jeffersonii; assembly: GCA_003697995.1. Taxonomy (NCBI): domain Eukaryota; kingdom Metazoa; phylum Chordata; class Mammalia; order Carnivora; family Mustelidae; genus Taxidea; species Taxidea taxus. Next base: position 27,898 of record ML109268.1, read on the forward strand.
ATTAGCCTGGAGCCAGACTTCATCTGAGATCACGTTCTTGCTTTTCTCCTTTCCCTGCCCTGTTTCTTCACTCCTTTCCAAGTTTTTTTATCCCTCAATGAACAGCACACATGTGAATCCTGTCTGCATTCTGCTTCTGTGGACCCCATCCCAGGACATCCATTCTGAGCCATGCTGGTTTCTCCAACTCCCTGGGGGCAGGGGATGTGCACTCTCATTAATGGCTGCACTGACCTGGAGAAAGACCACCAAAATAAGGTGGTGGAAGATGTTTTCAGCCTCCCCAGTGAGCAGAGAAGTTTACTTGGTGGTGACCAAGGTAAGTGGGTTGATAAAGGCTGTTGGTTAGTGGTTGCACAGGAGATGAAAACCAGATGTGAAGCTGGAAAATAGAGTGGAGGAAACTTGCAGGTCTCAGTGTTGGTGAGAAAGGGAAGATGGATCCAGGACAAAAAAGCCATAACTAAGTGTTTCTTGTGATTCTAGGAAACCCCAGCCAGGGAGCAGAGAAGTGAGGAAAGCAGTGGGGGCAATACCACTGTAAATAACTAGAATGTCTTCCCAGAGGGAAACTCTGGGGACCAATGAGCAAATACCTCAGGGTCATCCCACTCATGGGCCAGGAAGCTGGGGAAGTTGTCCATCAGCTTCTGCCCTCATTGGTTGGAGGCTATTTCTGGAACCATTAACTCTCTGGCACTCCTAGTAGTTGGGTAAGTGCCCAGGCCAGATAAAATACCCTGGGCAAACTTACAGGTATTCACAGAGTGAAAGGAGAAATGAAATGGAGTCACTTATATCAACTGGTTTTAAAATGGCACCAGGAGGTCATTAAAGAAATGGTCCTCAGGCACATCCTCACCATGTGGAACCTTGAGCTTTGACCTGTGCCAAACAGCAAATATTCCAGGGACTGTGCCAGAACACCTGCAAGTTGCCATAGTGAGAGAGTTTGCTTAGTGTTAACCTTAGCAACCAATCATATTTAGCCAAGATTAATTTTGTGTCAACACCATCAATCAAAATTCTTTGTAAACAACACATACAGGGCTTCCTTTTGTCTTTTAAAAATCCTTGACTTGGGGTGCCTGGGTAGCTCAGCCGGTTAAGCATCTGCCTTCAGCTCTAGTCATGATCCTGGAGTCCTAGGATCAGAATGGAGCCCCATGTCAGGCTCCCTGCTCAGCAAGGAGCCTGCTTCTCCCTCTGCTCCTCTCCCTGGTTCATGTACCCTCTCTCTCTCTCAAATGAGTAAATAAAAATCTAAAAAAATAAAAAAAAATCCTTGAATACATTTGTTCCCTAGGGGATGATATTTGGGTTGCTCCCCTTATCTATCTGTGTTCCCCAAATTGTAATTCTGGTACTCCAAATAAGTGCTTTCATTCTATTTTACCTCTTCCTCTTTTCTCTGTTGATAGAGGAAGCACCTTCAGCACGTACGGGTATGGAGGGGGTCTGGCTGGTGAGTCTTACTGGTAGTATGTTCTACTTGCCCTGTGTTAAAAGACAAATGAGAAATATTAAAAGTTTTAAGAGTTTATTTGAGAAAACATCAATTTGAACAGGGCTGCATCCAACCCAGCAAATAAAAAGGAACTCAGAGAAGCTACACAAAATGAAAGGCTTTTAGAAAGAAGGGAGCAAGAGCAAAGAAGTTATAGAAGGTGAAAAGTGGGTTGGTTATTGCAAAGTTACTTTCCTGCAGGGGATGGCAGGGTTGTGTCAGGCAAATACCCAGCTAGTGCTGATCAGGCAATTCTGAACTGATTGGTTTAAGATCCATTTCTGGGCTATAATTAGGTTAGGTCTTGGTTTGGTGATGTGGAGCTTAGCATAAGTGACTCCATTTTGAGCTCATTGTCTTATGTCTTAACACCTCATTTCTTCAGTTCTTACCACCACCCATGGAATACATGAGTCTGCTCTCATTTTACAGATGAGGACACTGATGAAGGCTGTGAGGGGTGACATCAGCTGCTGGGGGTTGCACAGCTTAATTTGCAGAGTGGGGACTCCAGTCAGCCTGGCCCAGAGCTTTTGTCCTACCACCATCTGAGTTGCTTGGAGTCTAAACTTGAGCTTCCCCACATGATATGAAGGCAAGAGCATGTCTCCACCCTCCTTGGATCAATACATCCCATCTTAGGACCACTGCAGCCTTGAAGTGGCCCTGCTCCTAGGGCTGTGCTCTGGGACTGAGAATCCCAGCTCTTAGCTCTCCTGTCTAGACTTCCCTATATCTGATGCCAGGAGGTCTTCCTCACTCATGATAAAGGAAATATTCAACATTTAATGTTCATGGGCCCTGTTTCTGGGTTCCCAGGGGAGCTATATGTTAACATTTACCACAGTCAAAATGACTGGGCAAAACCTCAAAGCATGGCCTCTATTTCAGCCCTGAGCACACATTGTATGTCTGCTTTTAAAGCAAAACAAACTAAAAGGAGCATTCCAAACATAAAGATAAGAAAAAAATACTTCCCTGACTCCCATAAAAGTAAAGTCCTACAACCTTGCACATGCTAAAAACACAAGATAAAGTCTAACTTTCATGATGACTTATAACCCTTTATGTAAAAAACATATAATCCTGAATCAAATGTTCCTTCCCCTGAGCACTCTCTTTTTTGTGAAGATTGTATACCCTGGGAAGCTGTCCTTATTGGAAAGGAAGACTTACTTTCTCTTTAAAGAATTTTAAAAGTTCATTTTGCACTGACACTCACTGGACTCCTCATACAAGTTATGAATTTCCGCTTAGCATTGGGAGGAGAGGCAGGTGGCTGCAACTCATCTTCATGTCTACACAGGAGTGTGATGGGAATTTCCTTCTTGCCTCTGTGAATGGGAAGACCACGGAAGGGTTAAACACTTTATGTTAGATGGCTTTGCTTGTTCTGGAGAATTAATGGAAGATAAGCTAAAAGTTCATTTATAAGAGCATTAAAGGATAATTATGATGGAGTAAGTGCAGAGGGTCAAAAGGCATTATGATGAACAGACTTATAACACAGAGCTGGGGAAAATAGGCTACAGTATATTCAGTAATGCAGCACCCATTTCCCCCATAGATTCCCACTATATGTGAAAATGTATCTCTCTCTTCCCCCTTTCTCTCACTTTTTTCCCCCTATTTTAACTAAACATATAGTAATTCAATCCCTGATTAGGTCATCTATGAACTTATAATTATAAATTGATCCCAGGAACTTAAGAGTTTCAGACAGATTCAAATAGGTGACCTTTAATAGCAACAAAATTAAAAAAAAAAAGAAAAAAAGACTTCATACAAAATCTGCTTCAATCAGATTAGATGGAAAGTGGGTAAAGCTGATTACAATCTCACTAAAGACTGCATTTGTTCTTAAACAATAGTATTAATTCTTCTTTAACAAGTATTATCTGGAAAAAATCAATAATTAATGTGAACTGAGCATTAACTCTGTACTGTGTGACATAAGAAGAAGGAAAGATTGAAGCCTTGGATGTTGCCTTACTGTGGTTGACAGAAGGCACCTGAGTTCCTCAAGTTTGGGGTTAGATTTGAACATGTTTGGATTTTTAAAAAATCACAGTTTTTTGGAGGTATAATTCATGCACCATAAAATTCACCCCTGTAAAGTATACAGCTGTAAAGTTTTCAATGACAGGATGGCAACAATATTCTGAGATTTTCAGAAGACACTTGACAGATAAGGTGATAGGGGCTTTGCTGTGATGTTAATAGAGGAGTGTGTGTCTGTACAGGTGTGTGTGATACAGGATGATCTTTCAGATATCACCTGGTAGGGATGCTTTTTCCCAGATGCAGCCCTCAGCTCCCAGCCAGGTTCCAGAAATGTTTTGTTTGTTGCAAAGTGTCTTTAAACAAAACTTTGAGCTACAGTGAAAAATAGGTTGATTTTTACATGAGAATATGGATTTCTGCTTTTTATGGAGAGGTCAGAAGAGCTACAGACTCCAGGCCTTTGCTTCCACGTGGCCATGATGAACTGTTTAGCTGAGAATGTGGCCCACTTGAAGAAGCATGTGTGCTCAATTTCACCCCAGTCCCCACCACTCCCTATCCACTCCCAACACTGAGGCTGTGTGTCTGCACATGTGCAGTTATCTAAAGGAAGAAAACATTTCATTGTATTCTTGCCACTCTCAAAGAAGGTTTAAAAAATGATAGATGGGAAGGCATCATGGTCATTCTCATACTCTTTTCACTTTGCTTATCACCTTCCTGGTCCCTATGCAATTGATCTATCTACATATCATTTATACTTTAATTTTAAAAAACTGGTCCAAGTGTGTTTCACATCAAATTTGCTTTAGTGACAATTTAAGAAACAAGTAATCAACATGTGTGGGACTGGAGGCGATTATGTTGAGTGAAATAAGTCAAGCAGAGAAAGTCAATTATCTTATAGTTTCACTTACTTGTGGAGGATAAGGAATAACATTGTGGACGTTAGGAGAAGGAATGGAAAAGTGAATTGGGGAAAATAGCAGAGGAAGACAAACCACGAGAGACTGCAGACTCTGAGAAACAAACTGAGGGTTTTGGAGGGGGGAATGGGTGAGCCTGGTGGTGGGTATTATGGAGGGCATGTATTGCATGGAGCATTGGGTATGGTGCATAAGCAATGAATCTTGGAATACTGAAAAAATAAAATTAAAATAAATAAATAAAAAGAGACAGTGATGTCAACACTATAAAAAAAAAAGAAAGAGGTAATCAGTTGCCACAGATAGTGATATTGGAATAGGAATTGAATAAATAAATAGGCCTTCAGTGTGAGGTTTTTATGTTAACCTGGTTGGGAATTGTATATATTTTGCCTGTGCTTTTGGTGTTGTAGCCATGAAAATATTGATAAATCCAATGTCTTGATTTCTGTTTTCTTCTAAGAATTTTACAGATTGAAGAACTTCAATCCACTTTAAGTTAATTTTTTATAGAGTATAAGATAAGGATCTAACTTTACTCTTTAGCATGCAGATATCCAATTTTCCCAATACCATTTGTTGAAAGTCTGTTTTTTCCCCATTGAATGTCCTTAACACCCTTGTCAAAAGTCATTTGACCATATATGCAAGAGTTTGTTGCTCGGTTCTCTATTCTATTCCATTGATCTATGTGTCTGTCTTCATGTGAGCACCATGTGGTTCAGTCACTGTAGCTTTCAGTGAGTTTTGAAATTGGGAATTGTGAGTCTTTCCAGTTTTGTTCCTTTTCAAGATTGTTTTGACTATTCCAGGTCTCCTGATGTTCTATACGAATTTCAGGATTTCTATTTCTGCCATAATCATTATTAGGATATTGATGGAGATTACATTGAGTCTATAGATCCCTCTGGGTATATGAACATCTTAACACTATTAAGTCTTCCAGCCCATGAACACAGGATGTCTTTTCATTTATTGGTGTCTTCTTGCTTTTTCCTTAGCAATGTTTTGTAGATTCAAGTTTATAAGTTTTCATCTCCTTGGTTAAGTTTATTCCTAAGTATTTTATTGTTTTTGATGCTATTGTAAATGGATTTTTTTTCTTAATTTTCTTTTCAGATGTTCATTTTTAGTGTATAGAAACATAACTGATTTTTAGCATATAGAAACATAACTGTGGATTTCTTATCTTGCTATGTGTGTTTGTGGTGTGTGTGTAATCTTAAGGATTTTATATGTATAAGATCATGTCATCTGTGAATTAGCCCTCATACTTGAAATATTTATATAAGTTGGATAGAATGGTAGAATGACAGTTTTTATTTTAAACAGAAGAAAATAAAATCTAATAGATGTATACATGGGGAATCCACATAGTCATGGAAATGCCAAAGACAGTCAGGCAAAATGAGGTATACATGTCATTCTGAACTAAGGAGAACTCTGGATTTCAGAGAAAAGGAATACATTTCACAAGACAATAAAAGGAAAAGATGTTGGGCAATTAGATGTTTAGTGACCCATACATGTGGGTCACTCAGATGAAAATTCTCTAGTAATAACCCTTATTCTGGGGGATATCTACAATTTAGATTCTTCTCTGACAGTTGTTCTCTCTCATCTCTTGAAGATATCATTCCACTGTATTTGGGCTTCTATTGTGGCTCTAGAGAAGCCTAACTGTGGTTTCTTTGTAGGTAATTCTATTTTGTCTCTACTTTGTCTCTACTTTTAAGATCTTCTTTTTGTTTTATTCTTCTTGGTAAAGATTGTCCTTTTGTATCTGTGGGATTCAAGTCTTTCCTTAATCCTGGAAAATGCTTAGGAATCATCAGGGCAAATACTTCCTCTCTCTCATTGTCTCTATTATCTCCTTCAGAAACTCTGATTAGAGACAAGTTAGGTCTTCTATCTTTCTTGTTATCTCTTTTTCATATTTTCCATATCATTTATTCACCATGCTGAAATGTGGACATTTTTTTCAATTTTGTCTTCCTGTTCACTATTTCTCTCTTCAGTGAGGCAATGAGATTATTACTTTAGGGATTAGCAATTAAATATTTTCCCCAGAAGTTTCATTTATTAAAGAAGATTATTTATTTATTTATTCATTCATTTATTTATTTGTCAGAGAGAGACAGAGAGAGCACACAAGCAGGCAGAGAAGCAGGTGAGGGAGAAGGAGAAGCAGGCTCCCTGCTGAGCAGAAAGCCAGACCTGGGGCTCAATTCCAGGACCTCAGGATCATGACCTGAACTGAAGGCAGATGCTTAACCTACTGAGTCACCCAGGTGACCAGAATTTTCATTTTTAAACTAAGTTTATTTAAAAAAATTCTTGATTTTTCAGTTTTGATAGTATTTTCAGACTTGCTTGTTTTTTAATATGACTATATATCTCTGAACTTTTCATATATGATAATTTTGTAAACTATATTTAATAATGCCAATACTTAAAGTCTTGGGGTGGGGTGTTTAAATCTGATGCTTATTTTCTCTCTTAGTTCATTTTGAGGCATTATCTGAATTTGAACTGTGAGAATTAATACTAGAGTAGATTAAGAGTGTTTTTCTCCAGAGATGTTTGGCAATTGCCAGTGGCATTTCTAATTGGTGCTTTCTATTTCGAACAGATGATTGGGTACCAGAGAGCACAACCAATCTTGAAATGATTTAATTTAATTTTACTGCAGTTATTTTATTTTAATCTCATGGGCTTGGCCAGCTTCCTCTTACAACAAGGCAGTGTAGGATTACCAGATCCACATGTTCAATTTTCAGGGGAGCTTAATTTTTTCTTTCTAGATCAGAGTAAAGAGAGGAAGGTTTTTCAAAGATACTTATGTTGCCATACTTCTAGAAGCTGAAATCAAAATAGTTTTTCCAGATTTCTACATTTCTCCCTAACATTTTTGTCTGTCTTGTTTAATGTTCCCCACATATACTTTTAAGGTAATTTTTTGTTTTCATATCTTTTTGGTTTACATAATATTCTTATTTCATTTGTTTACAAATTATTTAGCTAAGTTGTATAATACAGACAAATACAACTGGCATAGACAGCTTTGGTAGCAACCCCTACTGCATAAGCACACTACTTTATTAGTGGGAATGGAAGTATGAAGTCATTTTTTAAAATGACTATAAACATTCAGTGTGCATAGAGCATCACTGCAGAGGAAATAGAGGATATCAGTTGGTTGACTAGAGATTATTTCAGAAACCCTTGGTGTCGTTTAAAACCTCAAAGACCAGTGATAGCTTGTACAGTACTTTGGTCAGGTAGCAACATTTTTGGTGCTCCATAACTACCCACTTAGTCCACCTCAGATGTTATCTGAAGTCTTAGTGGACATGCTGATGACTTCCCACCTTTAGCACATGTGTTTGATTGTTTGAAAGTATTATCTGGCCATAGGAGTGTGCTCGGTGTCTGCATGGAGCAGGCATAAAATTCCAGGTAGTTAGTTCCTCCAGGAGCAGCCCTCAGCCAGAGGAGGGATGAGTAGAGACAATTCTGAGATATGTTCTACACAGTCTCTCAGAGGTTTCCAGAAAGATTGAGTCCCAGTTGTCCACAGTGGCAACATGATCATTAATTCATCATGTACTGGCTTCCCTTCTTTCCCTGTCCCACTCCCCCACTTTGCCTGCAGGTATTTTCTGGACTCATCTCCCAAATAAACTACTTGTACTAAATGCTTGTTTCAGAATCTGCTTTGGGGTAAAACAGGGCTAAGATAACTTACTAAATCTCACCCTCCTTTCCCACTGTTCTTTCAGAGGCAACAACTTTCAATCCTTTTAGTTCTTTCTAGAATTTATCTCCTTATTACTAAGTAACATGTTTATATAGCCAATTCTTGGTACAACCATTTCAGAGATTATGATTTATTGGGACTTTGCCATCTTCTCTACTTTCTTCTTTTTCTCACATTCTTCTTATAATTTTTGTTAAACTGATTCTGTTTATATTATTAGGACTTATATAGTATACCATAATTACATCTCATTTCTTGTAGATCTTCTTGTTTTCCTGAAGTTATTTATTGCCTCTTTTATAATTTGCTTTGTTTTCTGAGAATCTCATTAGTTCTTTCCCCAGCCTCCAACAGGCTGGTATCACAACTTTTCTTTTTTTTTTAATGCTGCCAAGTATATCAGATAATATTACTGGTCTACTGATCTATTTTCCCTACAAACATATCTCCTGGAGCCCTCCAATCACCTCTTCGGCCTGGGATCTGCACAGACATCATTTTGAAATTTCTTCAAAATCCTGGGAGTTTCTTTATCTCTCCCTTGTGTAACCCTATTTCCCGGAACCCATATTTTCCTCTATCTTGGTTTGTGGCCTTCATTTTAGTTGAGTGCTTTTTCCAGTGGCTTCATCTGGAAAGATGAGTCAAAATAATATTTTTGAGTTTAATAGGTCTGAAAACTCCCTAATTTTCACATTACATGTCACTTCCCAATTGATCGACAGTTTAGTTGTGGATAAAATTCTAGATTGAAAGTAATTTTCTTTCAGAATTGTGAAAGCAAGGTTCCCATGGCTTCCAGCATTATGTTGGGAAGTCCTTTTTGATTTCTCAGGATTGTAATTTAACTTGTTTTTTTCTTCTCTGAAGACTTTTGGGATCTTTTCTTTGTCCTTGGTACTCTGTAATTTCTTAATGATGTGCTGTGATGTTGGACCCTCAGTCATTTCTATTTCTGGGTGTCTGGTAGGCCTTTTGATCAAGAGACAAATTCCTTTTTTTATGGGACATTTTCTTGTGTTCTTGTCTTGGTAATTCCCTCCATTTCCCCCCCCCTGGACTTCCTTTCTAGAACTCTCTTCAGCCATGAGATATATCCCTGAAGTGATTCCCTAATTTTCTTGCATTTTTCCTCATAGTGTTCATCTTTTTGTCTCTCTCCACTTGATTTCTTTTTTAAAATTAAGTTCAATTAGCCAACATATAGTACATCATTAATTTTTGATGTAGTGTCCAATGACTCATTAGTTGCATATAACACCCAGTGCTCATCACATCACCTGCTCTGCTTAATGCCTATCACCCAGTTACCCTATCCCCTCACCCACCTCCCTATTGACAACCTTCAGTTAGTTTCCCAGAGTCAAGAGCAGCTGCATTCATGTCAATGCAAATGGTAGGTATTCATCTTTTCTGAAGGTGGAGTAATATTCTGTTGTATATATGAACCACATCTTTATCCATTCATCTGTTGAGATCTGGTCTCCTTCCACAGTTTGGCTATTGTGAACATTGATGCTATGAATATTGGGGTGCATGTGTCCCTTCTTTTCACTACATCTGTATCTTTGGGGTAAATACCTAGTAGTGCAATTGCTGGGTGGTAGGGTAGCTCTATTTTTAACTCCCTAAGGAAACTCTATACTGTTTTCTAGAGTGGCTGCTCCAGCTTGAATTCCGACCAACAGTGTAAGAGGATTCTCCTTTTTCTGCATCCTCAGCAACATCTGTTGTTTCCTGCTTTGTTGATTTCTGCCATTCTAATTAGTGTAATGTGGTATCTCGTTGTGGTTTTGATTTGTATTTCCCTGATGGTAAGTGATGTCTCCACTTGCTTTCTGAGAGATGTCTTTAACTTTATCTTAAAGTCCTGCTATGAAATTATTTTTGTTTTGGATATCACATTTTTTAAAAAAGATTTTATTTATTTAATTGACAGAGAGAGATCACAAGTAGGCAGAGAGGCAGGCAGAGAGGAAGGGAAGCAGACTCCCTGCTGAGCAGAGAGCCCAATGCGGGGCTCGATCCCAGGACCCTGAGATCATGACCTGAGCCGAAGGCAGCGGCTTAACCCACTGAGCCACCCAGGCACCTGGATATCACATTTTTAATTTCCAGACCATTCTTTCTACTTTTCCCCTTAAAAAGCAGTGCTCTTGTTTCATAGATAAAAATATCATTTATCTCTTTGAGGATATTAATGATAGTTCTTTAGGGCTTTCTCTTTCATATTTTCTCTACTTCCACTGGGTTTCCCTAACTCTTGATTATTTGTTTTTGTCTCTGTGTCTAACATTAAGGGTTTTCCTCAGCTAGCTCTTCACATTTAAGAAGGATAAGCACAAGGGTGCCTGGGGGGCTCAGTTGTTTAAGCATCTGCCTTCTGCTTGGGTCCTGATCCCAGGTTCCTGGGATTGAGCCCTACATCAGTATCCCTGCTCAGTGGGGAGTCTGCTTCTTCCTGTCCCTCAGCACTTCTCCCATGCTCATGTTCTCTCTCTCTCTTTCTCTCTCAAATAAATAAATAAAATCTAAAAAAAAGAAGGAATAACCATAAAGCATATGGAAGTTCTGTGTGGGATGTGGTGGGGTGTGTGGGTATGTGAGAGAGGTGTGAGTATGGGTGTAGATATATCTGAGTGTGTGAATGTGTGTGGGAAGAGAGTATGTATGTAATTGCGTTTGTCTTAATGTGTGGTAGGTGCTTGTTGACTCTTAGCTTCCTCTGTAGGTAATTAGACACCAATCTAATACCCTGGCTGGGGCATCTCACAACTTTTTCTGAGGGTGGTCACTTCCTGTCTGGTGCCTCAGTCCTGTCTTCTACTATGATTGATGTCTCCAGGTCTGGAGCATTTCTGGGTCAATCTCTTCAGAGAAAGAGCCCCAGCTTCTGGAAGGCAGGGAGTGGAGTGGTCCTGTCGTGAAAAGGGATAGCTCCTTGGAAGTCTACTTCTTCCAACAGACTTCCCCTGCTGTTAGCCCCAGGACTCATCCTGCCCACCCTGGTACTTAGGTCTCCAATTCTGGAAACTTTCTGCTTCCCTGTGGCACACAATGCCCACATTTTATTGGTGTTCCTACACAGGCCCTCAGGCCTTTCCTGCTCTGCCCCTGGAGCACCCATCCCTTGTTTACTGTATATCTTTGACTTTTTGTTGACCTTCCTGTCTACTATTATCCCCTACCCTATTTATCTTTGTAGGTTTATATATCTTCCCTCCTTTACTTTCATTTGGCAGAAATTGGGGAAGAAATGAAGACAAAAGCTGCTGCTCAATTTACTATTGGTAACCTAGTGTCAGTGATTTCTGTGTTAATGGTCACATCATAACCAATCAAATGAATTTATTATTATTTATTTATTTGCCTTAAAGGGATATTTTAAGCCGTTCTCAGTTTTTTGTTATTTAACAGATGCTTAAATCGACATCCATGTAAATAGTCTTATATTTTTGTTAAAAATTTTTTCACTCAAGAAAACCAGATATAACTAACATATAACATTATAGGCATCTGAGGTGTTCAGTGTGTTGGTGTGATATATTTATATATTGCAATATGATTATTAAAGTAGTGTTAGTTAATACCTTTGTCATATGACATAATTATTTCTTTTTTGTCTTGAGAACAGTTAAGATATAGCCTCCTAGCAACTTTGAGTTTGTAACACAGTATCATTGACTATAATTACTATGATGTACATTAGATCTTCAGAACTTATGTATCTATAAGTTGCAAGTTTGTATTTATCTATGAGTTGCAAGCTTGTACAACACCTCCCCAGTTCCCCCAACCATTCTATTCTCTTTTCACAAATTTAGTTTTTTCAGATTGAAAATATAAGTGAGATTATATAGTATTTGTCTTTCTCTGTCTGATTTATCTCACTTAGCATAATGACCTCCAGTTCTAGTCACATAATTGTCACAAATGGCAGGATTCCCCTTTTTCTCTTGACTGAAAAGTATTCCATGTATATATATGCCATGTCTTCTTCATCCAAGCTTATACTGAATGACATTTAGATTGTTTCCATATCTTGGTTTTTGTGAATAATGCTGCAATGAACATGGGAGTGTAGGTATCTCTTTGAGATCCTGATTTCAATTCCTTTGGTTGTATACCCAGGAAAGACATTGTTGGATCACATGGTAATTCAATTTTTAATGTTTTGAGGAACTACCTTTTTGTTTTCCATAATGACTGCATCAATTTATGTGCAATCTATAATGTATAAGGGTTCCTTTCCTTTCCTTGATATCCTCATCATCATTTATTATCTCTTGTCTTTTTTGACAAAAGCCATCCTAACAGGTGTGATGTGATATCTCACTGTGGTTTTGATTTCCTTGACAGTTAGTGATGTTGAGCATCTTTTCTTCTGTTAAATCATCTCCTCAGGATAAATTTCCAGGATGGGACTAGTCGCCATCCTCATAAACTTTTGAGTCTACTGCTTTCCTCACTGGTAGCTGCTCCTATCAGAGGATGTGTCCACACTGGCTTTTATTTTCAGTTGGCAGCAATGGTACTGTTAGTCTCAAAGTGTCCTCTGTGCTCACTTGGGGACAAGGAGGAACATGTATGTTCATCTGGAGAAGGGCTGCAACTTTCAGGGAAATGTGGGTTTTTTGACAAGTGGTGGCATTAGCTTCATGAAGAAAGGAGCAAGTTGTAGGTGAGTGGGGAGTAAGGGAGCCTCACAGAGGAGGAGGTGTCTCTGCAATGACATTTAATCACTGGACATTAACAGGGGACATCTGTCACTGCCCTCAACAGGGAGAGCAGGTTTGCAGCCTTGGCATGACAATATGTTCTGAGCCTCATAATCACTTGAAAAATACCACTTTTGCTGAGGGTTCTTCCAGCATTTGTTGCAAATCCTTCTATTTTATTACAGAAATCCCAGGCAAATCCTTCACTGAGGGGGACTTTCTATTAACACGCAGCTGTTAAGTGAAAATAAACAAGAGCAAACCCAAACCAGATCCTGAATAATCACATGCTGACCCTGTGAACACAGGCACAGCAAAGCCTGTCAGGCAGAGCAAAGCCTTTAAAGCTTTGAACAGTGTTCTTTTGAAAGGCAGAATAGGAATCACAACCCCAATTTTAAAAAATTTAATTTTATTTAAATTCAATTTATTAACATATAGTGTATTATTAGTTTCAGAGGTAGACTTCAGTAATTCATCAGTTGATTATTACACCCAGTTCTCATTACATCACATGCCCTCCTTAATGCCCATCACCCAGTTACCTCATCCACCCACCCACCTCCCCTCCAGCAACCCTGGTTTGTCTCCCTCTCTGATTTTGTCTTATTTTATTTTTCCCTCTCTGCCCCTGTGATCCTCTGTTTTATTTCTTAAATTCCATCTAGGAGTGAAATCACATGATAATTGTCATTCTTTGATTGACTTATTTTACTTAGCATAAGACCTTCTAATTCCATCCATGTCATTGCAAATGGCAAGACTTCATTTTTTAATCTTTTAAAATTTGTATTTATTTATTTATTTGACAGAAAGAGAGAGATCACAAGTAGGCAGAGAAGCAAGCAGAGGGAGAGGGGGAAGCAGTCTCCCCACTGAGCAGAGAGGTCGATGCAGGGCACAATCCCAGGACCCTGAGACTATGACCTGAGCTGAAGGCAGAGGCTTAATCCACTGAGCCACCCAGGTGCCCCAAGACTTTGTTTTTTTGATGGCTGAGTAATATTCCATTGTATGTGTGTGAGTGTGTATATTTTATTTATATATATATGTATATATACACACACACACACCTCATCCTATACATATATATATATATACATATGTGTATATATATCACATCTTCTTTATTCATTGATCTGTGCAGCTCCAACTTTATCACAGATTACCACAGCCACCTAGAAGACCTCTGTCAATGGGGAATGTGGCTCTGAGTCCAGTCTTTCCTTCCTCTCTCTTCCTTTCCATCTTTTGCTTCTTCCTTTTCTCCCAAAAGGAACATTTTTGTGGTTGTTATTAGTAGCCATTGAAAGTGTGACATTTATTCTTTTATTTTTTATTTTGAGCATAGTTGACACACACTGTGACATTAGTTTCAGGTGTACAACTTAGTGATTTGACAGGTTTGTACATTATGTTTTGCTCACCACAAATATAGCCACAGTCTGTCCCATTACATTGTTATTACAATATCATTGCCCTATTCCCTATACTCTAATTTTTATTCCTCATTTACTCATTCCATAACTGGAGGCCTGTATCTCCCTCCCACAAGGGAGTATTTAATCATGTACTCACCCATTTGTCAGCACCTAGGACACCATGGAATGACCCAGCACTTAGCTCCGTCTTATGCCTGTGAGATGCTGCACAGAAGAAGGCCCAGAGAATATTTTAAATGAAGGAAAGCAATCCTTTGTCATGCTTCCCCTCTTGCTTTCCTGAAGTTTTCCCTTGGTTAACATATTATAAACAGATATCTTTTGTTTTTGCAATAGTAACTATTTTTCCATGAAAAGTCATCTTTTTTTAAATTTCAAATTTTTATTTTTTTTAAATTATTTACTTGACAGAGAGAGACACAGTGAGAGAGAGAACACAAGTGGGGGGTGGGTGGGAGAGGGAGAAGCAGGCTTCCTGCTGAGCAGGGAGCCCGGTGCAGAGCTCGATCCCAGGACCCTGGGATCATGATCTGAGCTGAAGGCAGATGCTTAACAACTGAGCCACCCAAGTGCTCCCATTTTTTTCTTTTTTTTTAAAGGCAGATTTTAATAAAATTGAAAAGCAGCGAGATCCATCCTGTTTTATTTTACTTTTTTTAAAATTTGAATTTTAATTAGTTAACATACAATGTAATATTAGTTTCTGGAGTAGAATTCAGAGATTCATCACTTAAGTACAACACCTAATGCTCATCATAACAAGTGCCCCCATTAATATCCATCAGTCACCTAGCCCATCCACCTCCTTCCATCAACCCTCAGTTTGTTCTCTATTGTTAAGAGTTCTTAGGGTTTGTTTCCCTCTCTCCTTTTTTTCTTTCCCCCTTCTTATAGGTTTATCTGTTTTCTTACTTAAATTCCACATATCAGTGAGATGATATGATAATTATCTTCCTCTGACTGACTTATTTCATGATATGCTTATAGCATAATATGCTCTAGCTCCATCCACACCATTGCAAATGGCAAGATTTCATTCTTTTTTGATGTCCAAATAATATTCCACTGTCTATTATACCATATCTTCCCTTTATTATTATTATTATTGTTAGTTTCAGGGGTAGAATTTAGTAATTCATCAGTTACATATAACACCCAATGTTCATTACATCAAGTATCCTCCTTAATGGCCATCACCCAATTATCCCATCCCTCCATCCACCTCCCTTCTAGCAACCCACAGTTAATTTCCTATAGTTAAGAGTCTCTTACAGCTTGTCTCCTTCTCTGTTTTCATCTTATTTTATTTTTTTTTCACTTCCCCTATGTTCATCTGTTTTGTTTCTTAAATTCCACATATGAGTGTAATCATATGTATACCATTTCTTCTTTATCCATTCATCTGTAAATGGACATTTGGCCTCTTTGCATATTTTGGCTATTGTTGATAATGCTGCTATAAACATTGGGGTGCATGTACCCCTTCAAATATGTATTTTTTGCCTATGGGTAAATATTTAGTAGTGCAATTGCTAGGTCACAAGGAAGTTCTATTTTTAACATTTTGAGGAACCTCCAAACTGTTCTCCAGAATGGCTGCACCAGTTTGCATTCTCACTTACAATGCAAGAGGTTTCCCCTTTCTCCTCACCCTTACCAACACCTGTTGTTTCTCCTGTGGTTAATTTTAGCCACTCTGACAAGTATGAGGTGGTATCTCATTGTGGTTTTGATTTGTATTTTCCTGATGGGTGATGATGAGCACCTTTGTATGTGTTTTATAAGCTATCTGGATATCTTCTTTGTAAAGTGTCTATTCCTGTCTTCTACCCATTTCTTAACTGGATTCTTTGTTTTGGAGTGTTTCATTTTGGAAGTTCTTTATGTATTTTGATTACTAGCCCTTTATCAGACATGTCATTTGCAAATAATTTCTCCAGTTCCTAGGTTGCCTTTCATTTTCACCGTTCCTTTTGACTGATCAATATATTCTAATTGCATATAAAAATATTTTGTTGATTGTTTACTTTGTTATGCAGACGCTTTTTATCTTGATGAAGTCCCAATAGTTCATTTTTGCTTTCGTTTCCCTTGCCTCTGGCAACATGTCTAATAAGAAGTTGCTAGCTGAGATTAAAGGGATTTCTGCCTGCATCCTCCTCTAGGATTTTGATAGTTTCCTGTCTCAAATTTAGGTCTCATTCACTTTGAATTTATTTTTGTGTATGGTGTAAGAAAGTGATCCAATTTCATTCTTCTGCATGTTGCTGTCCTATTTTCCCAACACCAGATTTTTGAAGGGACTGTTTTTTTGCCATTGGATATTCTTTCCTGCTTTGTCAAATATTAGCTTACCATATGGTTGTGGGTCCATTTCTGGGTTCTCTATTCTGTTCCATGAGATCCAATTTGTTTAATGTACAGTTCTATGAGTTACACTCATGTACTCACCACAGTCTTGGAGGCCTATCCTTCTGTAGCCACTTGGCACATAGGAAGATTTCATGGAACCAGAGTCTGAGATGGGATTTTTGCCTGTGGTTTGTTGAGGGAGAGCTCTTCGGAAGTGAGGAGGTAGACAGGTTAGGAGAAGGAGCTAAGCAAGGACAGAGTACCAGTTGAACCACAGTGAATCCATAGTGAATGGGGCTATGCCTGAGGACCTGTTCAGTCAGCCAGTGGCTGTTCCTGAGAGGAGGCTCATCCTCAGACATTTGGGGGCAAGGTGGCTCTGCCAGGCTCAGGAAGATTCCCAGGGAAGGATGCCCCAGTGAGCCCACACCCATTAACTCCCACAGCAGTGGGGGTTAGTGGCACCAGGCCAGCAAAAATATTTGGGTGGGTACTAATTTTCCTACTACACTTCCTTAGAATCAGAATATTTAACATTTACAAAAACTATCTTGGAAAATACCAGTGTGCTGGAAGCATGTCAGTTCTGCACTCCAGCCTTCTTAGGTATGGGGAAAAGCTTGCGGAGGGTATTGCCTTTGTCTCTGCTATACATTTTAATGTCAAAGCAAAGGAGGTGAAAATATTCACCTTTCCTTTTGACTGATCAATATATTCTATTTGCATATAAAAATGTGTTAGAAAAAAGTTCCTAATTTATATATTTTTAGAAAATTCATCTGAGTTTATAGGAAAAATACCTTCAATGACTTTTGCCAAAAAATTGTTGGATACTGGAAATCCATAAAATAGAAAATAAAAATAAAAACACATTTTATCTTGCCATAAGCCTCCTGCTCCCAGTCATGAGCCATTTCTCTTCTCTTTCACTGATGGGTGAGTGCATTGTGGCATGTTCTGTAAATAACACACTTAAAAGCAATCATTCACGCCCCTGCTGTAAGCCTGGATTATAATGCTCTCCTACCAGCAGAACATACACTGCATGTATGTGCAGGATAAACATCTTCCTACAACATAATCTAGGAATCAATTCCCTGAATTTGAGAAAACCAGCTTCATTTGAGTAGGATTAATTCCTCTCTCTCAGATATGCTGAGGCTACACTAAATCTGTCAGAAACATTATTGTAAAGTCAATTCCTATGTGTATGTATTACACATATATCTGTCTCTCTTTCTATTAAGCATTTTATTCTTAAGCACTGTAAGATAACACATAAAATGAAAATTGACTGGAAATACTGTACTGTTGGAACATTTTTAAAGTGCACATTTTCCAATCTTACCTCAATTTCACAGTTTTATTCCTTAAACACTACCTAACAGATCTTAGTGGATGGTAATAATTGAGGTACCTGTAAGTAAGAGAGTAAGAGCTACAATTGACAATCATTTGATAGGCCTAAGTAAAGCTTTCTTTGTTATGCTTTTTTGAAAATGAATAAGTGAAAGATCCCAATGACTGGATAAGAAATAACTTTGTCAGTTTGTTTCTTATTCTTTGTTTTAGCAAACTGAAAGAGTACCTTGTTAGGTTGTCAGTTAATAGATAATCAATAGATTATCAATGAGATTTGGGGCATGGAATCAGAAAGGGGTTCAAATAATTAAGTGATGTTGCTCTGAAGAAATTGCATCTAGCCCCATCCACTTCTTTACATAAACAGGTGATTTCAGTGCTCCATACTTAAAAAGTGAGAAATAAGTTGAAATAGATGATGCAAGCTCTCCCAGGCTAGCATCAGGCAGTATTCACCCATGCATACATGAAGTAATTGAGAAAAGTTTCAATAAAAGATATATTTCCAATAAAATTGAAGTTTCAATATTCAATGGTTCTTTAAAACTAAAGTATATTTATGGTGTACTGTTCATTTGTGCATTAATAATAACTGTTACAGTTCAACTCAGGTGACTTTTTTTAGTTTTTATTTAAATTCCGGTTAGTTGGCATACAGTATTATATTAGTTTCAGGTGTACAAAATAGTGATTCGACACTTCCATACATCATCCGGTACTCATCACCTATCCCCTGCCTACCTCCCTTCTGATAACCATCAGCTTGTTCTCTATAGTTAAGAGTCTGTTTCTTGATTTCAATATCTCTAATTTTTTCCCTTTCCTTTTTGTTTTTGTTTCTTCAATTCCACATATGACTGAAATCACATCATATTTGTCTTTCTCTGACTGATTTTTTTCACTTAGCATTATAGTCTCCAGCCCCATCTATTTCATTGCAAATGGCAAGATTTCATTCTTTATTCATTCATTTTATATTATTTCATTCTTTATTATGAACAAATAATTATTATATTATACTATAATGTATATTGTATATAAATATGTAAATGTATATAATATTATGGCCGAATAATAAAAAATAAATATATATATGTATATGTGTATATCACATCTTCTTTATCATCCACTCATCTATTGATGGACACTTGGGCTGCTTCCACATCTTAGCTATTGTAAGAAATGCTGCTGTAAACATAGGGATGCATGAATCTCTTTTAATTAGTGTTCTTTTACCCAGTAGTGGGATTACTGGATCATAGGTTAGTTCTATTTTTAGCTTTTTGAGGAAACTCCATACCATTTTCCACAGTGCCTGCACCAGTTTGCTTCCCACCAACAGTATAAGAGGGTTCCCCTTTCTCCTCATCCTTGCCAACTTCTTTTGTTTTATGTGTTGTTGATTTTAGCTATTGTGATATCTCATTGTGGTCTTGATTTGCACTTGCCTGATGATTAGTGAGGATGAGCATTTTTTTGAAAGATTTTATTTATTTATTTGTTAGAGAGAGAGAGAGCGAGCACAGGCAGACAGAGTGGCAGGCAGAGGCAGAGGCAGAGGGAGAAGCAGGCTCCCTGACGAGCAAGGAGCCGGATGTGGGACTAGATCCCAGGACGCTGGGATCATGACCTGAGCCAAAGGCAGCCGCTTAACCAACTGAGCCACCCAGGCGTCCCGAGGATGAGCATTTTTTCATGTGTCTATTGGCCATCTGTATTGTATCTATTGTGTTTATTGGCCATTCTTCTTTGGAGAAATGTTTACTCATGTTTTCTACCAAGTTTTTAATTGGATCATTTGTTTTGTGGGTATTGCATTTTGTAAGTTCTTTATATATTTTGGATACTAGCCCTTTATTGGACATGTCATTTACAAATATCTTCCCCCATTCCCTAGGTTGCCATTTAGTTTTGTTGGTTCCTTTTGTTCCTTCCCTGTGTAGAAGCTTTCTATTTTGATGAAGTCCCAATAATGTATTTTTGTTTTTGTTTCCCTTACCTCAGGGGACATATCTAGAAAGAAGTTGCTACTGCCAATGTCAAAGAGGTTGCTGCCTATATTCTGGTCTAGAATTTTTATTGTTTTAGGTCTCATATTTAGGTTTTTAATCCATTTTGAGTTTATGATATGTATGTGTAAGAAATTGGTCCAGTTTACTCTTTTGCATGTTGCTGTCCAGTTTTTCCAATTCCGTTAGTTGAAGAGGTTATCTTTTCCCAATTGGATATTCTTTCCTGCTTTGTCAAAGTTTAACTGGCCACAAGGTCTGTGTTCATTTCTGGGTTTTCTATTTTGTTCCATAGATCTGTGTGCCTGTTTTTGTGCTAGTACCACACTGTTTTGATCACTCCAGCTTTGTAAAATAGCCTGAAATCCAGAAATGTGATGCCTCCAGCTTTGCTTTTTCTTTTTCAAGATTGCTTTGGCTATTCAAGATCTTTAGTGGTCCCATACAAATTTTAGGATTGTTTATTATAGTTCTGTGAGAGATGCTGTTGGCATTTTGATAAGAAATGCATTAAGTGTGCAGTTTGCTTTGGACAGTATAGACATTTTAACAATATTTGTTCTTCCAACCCATGAGTGTGGAATGTTTTTCTATTTCTTTGTGTCATCTTCAATTTCTTTCATCAGTGTTTTATAGTTTTCAGAGTGCAGGTCTGTCACTTCTTTGGTCAAGTTTATTACTGGGTATCTTATAGTTTTTGGTGCAATTGTAAATGGGATTGATACCTTAAATTTTCTTTCTGCTGCTTCATTATTGGTATATAGAAATGTAAGAGATTTCTGCATATTGATTTTGTATCCTGTGACTTTACTGAAATTATTTATCAGTTCTACTAGTTTTTTGGTAGAGTCTTTTGGTTTTCTATATAGAGCATTATGTCATCTGCAAATAGTGAAAATTTTACATCTTCCTTGCTGACTTGGATGTCTTCTCTTTCTTTCTGTTGTTTGATTGCTGAGACTAGGATGTATAGTACTGTGTTATATAGCAGTGGTGAGAATGGACATCCCTGTTTTGTTCCTGATGCATAGGAAAAAAGCTCTCAGTTTTCCCCTGTTGAAGATGATATTAACTGTGGGTTTTTCATATATGGCCTTGATTATATTGACATTTTTTGAGGGCTTTTATCATGAACAGATATTTTATTTTGTCAAGTGCTTTTTCTGCATCTATTGAGAGGATCAGATGGCTCTTATCCTTTTTTTTATTAATGAGGTGTATCAAATTGGTAGATGTGCAAATATTGAATCACTTTTGCAATGCAGGAATAAATCCTACTTGATCATGGTGAATAATATTTTTACTCTATCATTGGATTTGGTTTCCTAGTATTTTATTGAGAATTTTTGCATCCATGTTCATCAGGGAGATTGGCCTGTAGTGCTCTTTTTTTTTTTTAAGATTTTATTTATTTGACAGAGAGGGAGAGAGGTCACAAGTAGGCAGAGAGGCAGGCAGAGAGAGAGGGAGAAGCAGGCTCCCCGCTGAGCAGAGAGCCTGATGCGGGGCTCAATCCCAGGACCCTGGGATCAGGACCTGAGCTGAAGGCAGAGGATTAACCCACTGAGCCACCCAGGTGCCCCATGTAGTGCTCTTTTTTAATGGAGTTTCTATCTTGTTTTGGTAACCTGGCCTTCTAGAATGAATTTGGAAGTTTTCTTTCCTTTTCTATTTTTTTGGAATTGTTTGAGAAGATGAGGTATTAACTCTTTAGATGTTTGATATAATTTGCCTGTGAAGCTATCTGGCCCTGGACATTTGTTTATTGGGAGATTTTTGATTACTGATTCACCTTCTTTGCTTGTTATTGGTCTGTTCAAGCTTTCCATTTCTTCCATTTTCAGTTTTGGTAGTTTATATGTTTCCAGAAATTTACCTATTTCTTCCAGGTTGTCCAATTTGCTGGTATATAGTTTTTCATGATATTCTCTTATAATATTGTTTGTGTTTCTGTGGTATTCATTGTTATTTCTCCTGTCTCATTTATGGTTTTATTCATTTGGATCCTTTCTCTTTTCTTTTTGGCTGGCTAGAGGTTTATCAATTTTATTAATTTTTTCTAAGAGTCAGCTCCTGGTTTCATTGATATATTCTATTTTTATATTTCTATTTATTCTATTTATCATTTATTTATGCCCCAATCTTTATTATTTCCTTCCTTCTGCTGATTTTAGGTTTTGTTTGTCTGACTTTTTTCTTGTTTGTTTTAGTTCTTTTAGGTGCAAGGTTAGGTGGTTCATTTGAGATTCTTCTTGTTTCTTGAGATAGGCCAGAATTTCTAGATACTTCCATCTTAGAATCTCTTTTGCTATCCCCAAAAGTTTTGGACATGTGTTTTCATTTTCACTTATGTCCATACAATTTTTAATTTCTTCTTTGATTTTCCAGTTGACCTATTCATTCTTTAGCAGCATCTTATTTAATGTTCATGTATTTATGCTCTTTCCAAATATTTTCTCGTGGTTGATTTCTAGCTTCATAATGTTGTGGTCAGAAAAGATGTATGGTCTGACTTCAGTCTTCTTGAATTTGTTGAGGCTGGTTTTGTAAATTAATATGTTATCATTCTAGAGAAATTCTCATATACATTTTCAAAGAATGTGTATTCTGTTGTTTTAGAATGGAATGTTCTGAATATATCTGTTAAGTCCATTTGTTCCAGTGTGTCATTCAATGCCATTATTTCCTTGGTTATTTTCTGTTTAGATGATCTGTCCATTGATATAAGTGGGGTGTTAAAGTCCCTACTATTATTGTGTTATTATCAATTAGATCCTTTATGTTTGTTATTAAATTTTTTTTTTTAAGATTTTATTTATTTGACAGATAGAAATCACAAGTATGCAGAGAAGCAGGCACAGAGAGAAAGGCAGGTTCCCCGCCAAGCAGAGAGCCCAATGCGGGGCTCGATCCCAGGACCCTGGGATCATGACCTGAGCCGAAGGCAGAGGCTTTAACCCACTGAGCCACCCAGGCACCCCGTTATTAAATTTTTTAATGTATTTGGGTGCTCCTACGTTGGGTGCATGATTATATATAATTGTTAGATATTCTTGTTACATCATCCACTTTATGATTTTATTTTTTTATTTTGTTTTTTTTTTTAAAGATTTTATTTATTTATTTGACACACAGAGAGAGGAATCGCAAGTAGGCAGAGAGAGAGGGGGAGGCAGGCTCTCTGCTGAACAAAGAACCCAATGCAGGACTCGATCCCAGGACCCTGAGATCATGACCTGAGCTGAAGACAGAGGCTTAACCCACTGAGGCAACCAGGCACCCCACTTTATGATTTTATAGTGTCCCTTTGTCTCTTGTTATAGTTTTTCTTTTAAAGTCTATTTTGTCCAAAATAAGCATTACTAACCACTCTTTCTTTCAGTTCTTTTTTTTAAAAATAAATATATAATGTATTGTACACTCTTTCTTTTGAATTCATTTGTATTATAGATGTGTTTCTCCATCCCCTCACTTTCAATCTGCAAGTGACTTTAGGTCTGAAATAGGTCTCTTGTAGGCACCATATAGATGGGTCTTGGTTTTTTTTTTGTTGTTGTTTTTTAAAGATTTTATTTATTTATTTATTTATAATTTTTTTAAAAGATTTTATTTATTTATTAGTTAGAGAGAAAGAGAGAGCACAGGCAGACAGAGAGGCAGACAGAGGCAGAGGGAGGAGCAGGCTCCCTGCCAAGCAAGGAGCCTGATTTGGGACTCGATCCCAGGATGCTGGGATCATGACCTGAGCCGAAGGCAGCCGCTTAACCAACTGAGCCACCCAGGTGTACCTTTTCCTTCAATTCTTAATGACAATCTTCATAGGTAGAGAATTCTTATTTGACGGTTTTCCTTTGGGCACCTTCCCACTTCTGGTTTATAAAGTTTCTGCTTAAAAACCTGCTGATATGGTGTTTTCCTTGTATATAATATGTTGCTTTTCTCTTGCTGTCTTAAGATTCTCTCTTTACTCTTAACTTTTACCATTCTAATGATAATACTTCTTGGGACATTTCTTTTTGTGTTTATCTTATTTGAAATTATCTGGGATTCATGGACCTGTATGTATGTTTCCTTCCAAGATTAGGGAAGTTTTCAGCCATTATTTCTTCAAATATTTTTTTCTGGCCTGTTCACTTTTTCCTTCTCCTGCTAGGACTCCTATAATGTGAATATTATTCCATTTGGTGGTGTGTCTGATGTCTCTTAAGTTATCCCTACTACTTTAAAATTTTTAATTAATTAATTAATTAATTCTTTTCAGTATAACAGAATTCATTGTTTATGCACCACATGCAATATGTGTCCTCCATAATATCCACAACCAGGCTCACCCAACCACCCAGCCCCTCCCCCCCAAAACCCTCAGTTTGTTTCTCAGAGTCCACAGTCTTGTTTGGTTCATCTATCCCTCCAATTTCCCCCAACTCACTTCTCCTCTCCATCTCCCCATGTGTTATTCCATATGCTCCACAAATAAGTGAAACCATATGATAATTGACTTTGCTTGACTTTTTTTTTTTTAATTTTGCTGGTCTGTCTGAATGTTTTACATTGCTTTGTCTTCCAGATCACTGATTTGTGCTTTTAATTTATCCATTCTCTGTTGGACTCTTCTAGTTATTTTTCACTTCATTATAACATCTGTTTCATATTTTCTTATACTTTCTATCTCTTTATTGAAGTTCTCACTGTTGTCATTCATTCTTCTCTTGACATCAGTGAGAATCTTTATGACCATTACTTTTAACTCTTTAACAGGTAGGTTGCTTATCACCATTTCCTTAAGGCAATGGGATTTGCCTTGTTATATGGCTTGAAATAAATTTGGCTTGAAATAATACTCTGCTGTCTCTTCATTTTGCCTGTCTGTTTGTCTATATGTAGTAGGCAAACTAACTACTTCCTTCAGTCCTGAAGGAGTGGTCTTACATAGGAGCTGCTCCATGTGGCCCAGAAGTGCAGTCTCCCCTGGCTGCCAGAGTCAGATTTTCTATGGGTATCTCTGTTTGGGCTGCATATGCCTGCCAGCTGTGATAAGGCTATGGTTACTCCACAAGGTATGTGGAGTTTGGGACTCTTCCTCAGTCTGGTTGTGGCTTAGTCACTATATGAGGACAGTAAGGCTCAAGCTGCTTGCCTACAGTGATTGCATTGTTGCAGCTTGGTCTTTGTGTGGGATGGCTAGTTCTCTGGCATGCCCATCAGGCAGCCCATTGTGACTCATTAGCGATATGGGGAGGGCAGGGTTTAGGGAACTTGCCTAGCCTGACTGAGGCTCATTCTCTGTGTTATGTTTTTAGGGCTCAGGATAACATCATACTTAATGGTGAGACAAGAGAAGCTTTTCCACTAAGATCAGGAATAAGCTAAGGATGTCCCTACTCACCATACCTTGTCAACATTATACTAAAAATCCTTGCTAAAGCATTAAGAAAAGAAAAGGAAATAAAAGAAAGAAAGAAAACCACTTTTGTTCCCAGATGCCATGATTATCTATGTAGGAAACCAAGAAATCGAAAAAAAATTTTCTGGAACTAATAAGTAATTATAGCAAGGTTGCATAATACAGGGTTAAGATTCACCAGTCAATTTTTTTTATATACCAACAATGAACAATTAGGATTTGAAATTAAAAACATAGTATCATTTACATTAGCATCCCCAAAATGAAATACTTAGGTATAAATCTAATAAAATATGTATAAGATTTATATGAGGATAAAAAGAAAACTGATAAATGAAATTAAAGAAGAATTAAATAAATGGAGAGATATTTCATGTTCATGGATTGGAAGACTTAATAGCATCATGCTGTCAGTTCCTCCCAACTTTCTCTATTGATTCATTGTAATCACAATCAAAATACCAGCATTATTTTGTGAATATCGACAAAATGGTTCTAATGTTTATATGGAGAGGCAAAAGACTAAGAATAGCCAACTTAATAATGATGCAGAAGAACAAAGTTGGAGGACTGGAGCTCCTTGGTTTCAAGACTCACTATAAAGGTATAGTAATCAAGACAATTCAGTCTTGATTTTATTTAGAATAGACAAATAGATTAATTGTCATGAAATAAAGTCCAGAAATAGATCCTCATAGACATAGTTAACTGATCACTGACAAAAAAGTGAAGGGAATAGAATGGAGCAAATATAATCTCTTCAACAAATGGCATTGGAATAACTGAGTATCAATATCTAAAAAATCAGTCTAAGCACTGACCTTACACCTTTCACAAAAAGTAACTCAAAATGGATCATAGAGATAAATGTAAAATACAAAACTGTAAAACTTTTGGAAGTTAACATAGAGGAAACCTAGATGACCTTTGGTGTGGTGATGACTTTTTAAATACAAATGTATTATCCATGAAAGAAATAATTGATAAGTTGGACTTCATTAGAATTAGAAACTTCTGCTCTGTGAAATACAATGTCAGGAGAATGAGAAGGCAAACCACAAACAGTGATAAAATATTTGCAAAACAAACATCTGATACAAGACTGTTTTTCAAAATGTACGAAGAATTCTTAAATCTCACAATAAGAAAACAATCTGATTAGGAAATAGGCCAAAGACAGATACCTTATCAAAGAAGATATATAAATGGAAAATAAGCATGTGAAAAGATCATATGACATTGTATGTCATCAAGGCAATACAGATTAAATCAATGGTGAGATATCACTACATAGCTGTTAGAATGGTCAAAATCCAGTACAATTACAACACCAAATACTGGGGAGGATATGGAGCCATAGGACCTGCCATTCATTGCTACTGGGACTGTAAAATGGTTCAATCACTTTGGAAGACAGTTTGGTGGTCTCTTGGAAAATTAAAATTCTTTTATCATAAGATCCAGCAATTGCACTTGTTAATATTTATGCAAAAGAATTGAAAACTTATGTCTATACAAAAACCTGCACAGATGTTTATAGCAGCTTTATTCATAATTGCTAAAACTTGGATGCAACTAAGATATCATTTAGGAGGTGAAGGGTACCTCCATAGGTAAACTATGGTACCTCCGGACAATGGAATATTATTCAGCACAAAAAAGAAATGAACTATCAAGCCATGAAAAGACAAGGAAGAAATTTAAGTGCATATTACTAAGTGAATAAAGCCAATTTACAGGAGCTACATAACATACAATTCCAACTATATGATATTCTGGAAAAGGAAAAACTATGGAAACAGTAAAATCAGTGGTTGCCAGGATTTAAAGGGAGAGAGGGATGAACAGATGGAGCCCAGAGTATTCTTAGGGGAGTGAAAAATACTCTATATGATACTTTATTGGTGGATACATGTCATTATATATTTTCCAAACCCATAGTACATACAACATGAAGAGTGAACCAACTGTAAACTATGAACTTTGGGTGATTTGTTGATGTAGGTTCATTGAATGGGGGGGGTGTTGATAGTTGGGGAGGCTGTGCATATGTGGGGGCAGGAGGTATACAGGAAATCTGTATATTTCTGCTCAATTTCTCTGTGAATCTAAAACTGCTCTTAAAAAGAAACCCAAAGTTTTGATAAAAATAAGCAAAACTATTTTGGGCATTAGCAGAAAGAACAAATGACAGAATTTGACTTCTAAGTGCTTCAGATACCAAGCACTGATGGCAACTCTAAAATGAATGGATTTAAATCAGACAGAAATGAAAAAATACGTCTTATACTTAAAACACAATGGACTGTTTTTAAAGCAGATTAGGCACAATCAAAGAGAGATTAGGGAATATCAAGTTAGAGCTGTAGCAAAATGATTGGAGGACAGAAAATATGAAAAAGAGGCTTAAGAGTCATGGAAGAGAGAGTGAGAAAGCTCAGCCAAAAAATAACTGGAATTCAAAAAGGACAGTCTAGAAGGAATGAGAAATGACAATATTAAAAAGGATAAAATCTGTTAATATCCAGAACAAATGAAATACAGGGGGTGCCTGGGTGTCTTGGTCTGCCTTTGATTCAGGTCATGATCTCAGGGTCCTGGGATTGAGCTCCACATCTGCTTTCCCTTTCCCACTCCCTCTGCTTATGTTCCTGCTCTCTCTGCCTCTCTTTCATCAAATAAGTAAATAAAATCTTAAAAAAAAAGAAAGAAAGAAATACAAGAGACCCCAGTCTGGGGAATCATCAGTGAGCTCCCAGCATGCGATGTGAGGAGCATGCAGTGAGGAGCATGCGATGAAAGTCCCTCCAAGCTGAGAGGACCAAGAACACAAACCACCTCCAAATACTTTCCCCCTTTGCAAATGAAAGCCTTGGCTATAAAGTGGTATAAAGAATAAAATGTCTCAGTGTTTACCACTTCCTCTTTCTCTGGGGAGCTGCACATTGAATAGAGGCATCTTTGTTGTGTTCAGTAAGGGCTGATTTAAAGCATATGGCAGCCCGTGTCTGTGGTGGGGGGGTAGGTTTTCACTGTCATACCTTCTCCTGGTTTGCTTCCTCCTCCCCTCTTTAATGAGGTTTTCTCTAGTTGACTTGAGGATGTCTGGTTTAATTAGTGTGTTTGGGGGGAGTGAGCTAGAACAAGTAAGATACAACAATTGGACAGACATGTTGCCATCTTTTGTCCAGGCTGACAGAGCACAGATGGCTTGCTCCAACCCCATCCTGCCCCAGACCTGGGTCACCACAAGTACCATACACACCCCAGCCTCTAATGCCACTTCCTTTGGCCTCACAGGCAAAAAACTAGCACAAATGAAAATACAGTTGCAGAGTGTCTGGGCAGCTTGGTGCCACACATTTCTAAACTTTGGTCGACAGCAGTGAACACAACAGGTCTGTGGAAAGAGGCAGGATGAGTAGTCCCAGGGCTGGGCTATGAGTTCCAAGGTTGGGCTCCTTTCTGTCTCAAGTGCCAAAGTTGCCCTGGAGATGTGCTTTCAGCCCATCTTCCTTGGACCAGGCATTGAGCATTTGGGGAGGGACTCTTGAGAAAGAGTGCTGAGTAGATGGCGAGGAGCTGGTTTTGGCAGCAGATGCATGGTTCATATGTATCATAGCCTTGGAATCTTCCACTCTGCAGACCTTCTGGAAGCAGTCACTCTGTGCCAGCCATGTGCCAGGCACCCAGCACACAATCCTGCCAGGCATGCCCAACTCTGCTTTTGTGGAGCTCTCCACTATTCAGGTTTAGGTCCCCAGAGCAGACCCTAAGACAGGGACTGGGATGAAATGGTTCATCTGGAAGGTAAAATAAGTCATCTATGGTAGAGGAGAGGGGGAGGACACAGAGAAGCCTGATAATGAGTGGGGTTTGCCAGGCTCAATCCTGATGTGGTCTTTGGAGTGACTGTGAAGAATGCTCCAGTTTTGTTGCCCCATTTGACAAGGATGCTTTTGTATTACACACCAATTCCCAGTCACCCTTAGAGGGTTGTTGCTGGGGCCATTGCCTCCCTGGATCTCAGGCCTGGCCACTGTATTCATCATCAGGCAGAGTTATAGGTCTGTTTGGGAACTGTCCACACGATGCTGCAGGTGACCTGGGGGGTTGGTGGGCAACTCTCAGACAGTGCCAGCTGTAGCATCTAGTAAGGGTATAGGAAAAGTGCAGTAATGGACATGAGTAATTACAAATGTGGCAGGTAACTCTAAGAGAGCTGGTAGAGCTAAGCACTGTGGTAGGAGGGAGGACTTCTTTCCAACGAGAAGTGTCTGTGTCCTAGAAGAGGCACCCACCCTCAAGCTGGTGGAAACTGCAGTCACCCCTCCCTGGCAGAACCATTCTTACCTTCCCCCAGAGCATCAGCCTAGGTGTGGCCTGGATGGTGACCACATATTCACCTCTGTTACAAATCCATTACAAGCACATTGTTATTTGCTGCCAGATAGCTTTCTCCACCAGTAGATGACCTAATGCTTGTTTAATGCTGGAAATGAAGCTCATCAACAGCTCCTGCTTGCCCTTAGTGTCCCCTTCTCATGATATTTTGGTTGACATGATCTGTGCCATTACTCTCTCACTCTATTCCTTGCCCCAACAACACACCTGCCAGTGTCTCTTCCTCCCATGCTCACCTTCTGTCATGTCTTCTCTCTTCTCTGGGGATCCCAACTCAGAGTCTTGCAGTTCATTTGACTTCATTTAAAATTAAGGAGGGTGGCCATGAGCCTTTTGATGAGCTAAACTGAAGGAAGGGCTAAGCAAGAGAGGGGTAGGGAAGAGGAAGGAGGAGAGAGACAGATACAGGATCCCAGAAAGAGGAAAGGAAATATCTTCCTTGGGGCTAAAGTGTTCCCTGCATTCCTACTGGGGATTTCCCTATTATCTCAGAACCTAAGGAGCAAAGAACAACCATGGCACAGGAGCGTCTCACAGAAATCTGCCTCAAGCCCACAGCACCACCAATTGATGGCAATTGAAGATGTGCAAGATTAAATCTTTTACAGGCCATAGAAATCAGAATCCAAAACAATCCCTAACCATAGACAAGTGTGAAGAACATTGTCATTCTCCCCACCATGACTTTGTTGCTTCAAGGATGACAGTAGTAGGTCTTCACTTCTCCACTGCCTGCCAGACTAGTTATAGCTCTGTGTCTTGGTTTTCTCATCCACAAAATGGGGATAATATGAAGAATTCCCTCATTAGGGCTTTTGCACGTATTAAATGAATTGATACACGTAAAACATTTAGCACAGCACCCAGCACATAGCCAGTCTTCCACCGATGGAAGCTATTAGTTTTATTGTTAACATTTTTTAAAGATTTTATTTATTTATTTATTTGTCAGAGAGAGAGAAAGAGAGAGAGCATGAGAGCACAAGCAGCAGAGAGGCAGGCAGAGGCAGAAAGAGAAGCAGGCTCCCTGCCGAGCAAGGAGCCGGAAGTGGGACTCCATCCCAGGAACCTAGGATCATGACCTGAGCTGAAGGCAGTGACTTAACCCACTGAGCCACCCAGGCATCCCATAACATGTTTTTTTAATATACATGAGTTTTAAATAAAAGTTTTTCTCTTCCTTTTTTGGTGCCCCTGATTTACTGGTTCCTGTAGTTCAAATCTGGCTGTTAACTGTTATCCTACCCTTGAACTTGACCATTCCTCATAGCTCCTTAGAGCATGGGGAGAGGTTTGTATGCCCAGACCACATTTGATAAACAAAGAAGGACACATGGTTCATGAAATATTGCTAGGAGACCCCGATCCTCAAATTTGAAGAGGCAGTGGAATCCCCTGGAGAGCTTGTGAACACAGATAGCTGGGTCTCACCCCTAATTTCCATTCAGTAAGTCTGGGTGGGGTCCAGAGCTTGTCTTTCTAGCCAGTTCCCAGGAGATGCTGGTCCTGCTGGTCTGAGGATCACATTTTGGGAACCACTGGTCCAATGTGAGGAGATCAATCCGGAAGATGCATGAAAAAATGCATTGTGTTGGAAGATAAAAAGTATTTTTCTGGGATGTGATTATGAGTAAGACTTGGTCCTGGGCACCTGAAGCCAATAGAAGGATGAAGACTGATAGAAAAGAACTGAAGGGTAAGACAAGATGGCATAAAGAATATCAAGTACTGGGGCACCTGGGTGGCTCAGTGGGTTAAAGCCTCTGCCTTCGGCTCAGGTCATGATCCTAGGGTCCTGGGATCGAGCCCCGAATCGGGCTCTCTGCTTGGCGGGGAGCCTGCTTCCCTTCCTCTCCCTCTGCCTGTTTCTCTGCCTGCTTGTGGTCTCTGTCTGTCAAATAAATAAATAAATAATCTTTAAAAAAACACTTAAAAAAAAAGAGCATCAAGTACTGCAGGAGTGTAGAAGAGATTTTTCCAGTGGGGTGAGGGGAACCTAGGAAGGACTACATACCTGGCCCTTTGCACTGGCCCCAGGACTCCCAGGTAATAACTAAACTGCCAAATTTGGTAATTTGGTAATATCCTGGTGTGGAGGGCTCTCTTTGGGCCCCTGGGGTAAAGGTGAAGAAGACTTGGGGGCAGATGTTGCATTCAGTGCTGATGGACTGTGCTGTGGCACTCCTGAGACACTGGGACAGAAGTCCAGGAGGCCATTGATGTGGGCCTGAGCTGCAGGAGCACATACCAGGCTGGAGACAGATTTGAGAGTTCTTGGCAGGCAGATGATGACTGAATCATGGGATCTCATATGAGGGAAGAGACTGGTGCTCAAGGGAACCTGAGAAATAGGATGTATGAGTTTGGGTTTCCCCAGAGGGGGGGCATTGAGTCAAGTACTCCAGAATAAGTCACTTATCTGGGAGATGCTTTGGGGGCATCTATATGGGACGTGGGGAAATGAGATGGGAACAGGTTCCTAGAAGCAGAGCTGGAGAGAGAATGTGGGTGTATAAGCTTTACTGAGGTTGAGGCTGAAAAGGTCTCAGGGATTAGGGAAGTCAGAGAAGGGAGAGGAGCGGGGCAACAGTGTGCTCATAGGTCCAGCTGAGTCTTGGCCTGATCCTTGAGCAGAAAGAGGTTTAAAGCAGAAATGGCTCTGCAGAATTATTCCTCTGGAAGCAAGGGGTAGCCTTGTATCATGTCTAATATAAGTCAGTTAAACATTCTGGATGTGGGGATGGAGGAGGAGGTTGTAGATTAAAGGCTTTTGTCAGCAGGGGTAAATTCTCATTACGGGGAAGTTGTTAGTAGCCCACATTCACAGCAGCTGGAGGGGGGTGCCAGAGCCCAAGAATGGGAGCCTGGGTGAGGCACCTACAGCACCTAGGAAGAAAGCAATTTGGATATGATAATTAACCGTAACTGGCACACCCTGCTGGAGACCTCTGGGAAGCAGAATAGAATGCATGCCTGAGTTATTCCACCTTAGACCTGGCACAGGTGGTCCGGGGCTTCTCAGGGCATATTAATCCTTGGCACCTCTGGTTAGTGGGCAAAGTAGCCTCTGGAGACCAGAGAAAGTCCCCAGGCTAAGACGTGGGTGGTTTGGCACCTGAGGTTGGATAGGCCTGCAAGGCGGAATGGTCAGGGCTCGAAATGGTGGAGAGAGCAGAACAATGTCTAGGCAGCCTTTGAGGGGTGGAGGTGAGGGGACACAAAACAACCAAGAAGGAGTAGCTAGAAAGGCAGGAAGAAAATCAGAAGAGGAATAGAGTCATAGGGCTTGTTTGTGCACTCACATGGAGATCTGTTTTATTCACCCCATCCATTCCATTACTATTATTTTAATGCTGCCAGCCTGGCCAGGGGCGGCTCCTCTAAGCCGCGGATGCAACTCTGTTGAGCCACTCACACCTGGTCCTGTCAGCCTAGAGCTGGGCAGAGCCGGAACGCGTGGGAGGTCAGGTTAAGTGGAGCACACATTCGTGGTTGGCCACAGAGGGGGTATGGAAACCTTTCTTGGAAAATAATGAGCGGAGAAACGTTTACTGATTAGTTAAATCCCGGATAATCCTGGCTGATGAAGACAGATCCGGACCCTTTAACGGATTTAGAGTTCCAAAACGACTCCGGGGGTGAACCAGGGCGGGGATGCTCCAGAGGGCTCCTCCCCTGGCCGCAGATTTGTTTGTGGAGGGAGCGGGCTGGAAGGAGATTACTCTCCACCCAGCCAGGGCGCGGAAAAGCTCCTCAAACGCTTGCGCCCACCCATACATAGACTCCGAAACTGCCACAGCGACAGGAGACTCGCGAAGCGTGGGTGGGCTCAGGATGGTACCAGGTCGCACTCTCCTTCCCCAGTTTCTTAAAGGACTGGAAACGCTCTCCGCACCTTGACAGAGGTAGAGCCCGGCGCTTCGTCTGTCTCCTGTGGCTGCGTTCTCGTTCCCTGAACGGATCCGGCAGAGTTTCTGTAGCAGATTGATAGTCTGCAGCAGTGGGGACTTAGATTAGGGCTGCAAGGGGGTAGGGAAGGTGCTTCTCCCTGGGGAGGAGACACTGTAGGTGTCCTTAGGTTCTGCAGCAGCCACTCTGCAAAAAGGAAGACACCCCGGATTCATCTAGTTCCCCAACTTGGTCCATAGGGCCTCTTCCTGCAGTTGGAGTGGGAGGAGGCTTTTGGGACTTTCCAGTGCAGGAATTGCAAAATTCCCTTAGAGCTGCAATCCCTGCTCCTTCTTCCACTTTCTTTCAGCTTCGCTTTCTCGGTTTCTCTATCCGTTTCCAGTGTACTGGGTTAATAAGCCTTAGTTTTTCTCATCTGCAAAAGAGGCCTTCCGAAGGGATTGTTAACCAGTGTGCTCCTGGCTCTGTAAGGAGGTCACCGTGTGGGGTGACTGAAGTTGGGCTCCTCCCGCCCGTCCTTTTAGTACCTCTGGGTTCCAGGCCATCCACTTGAGGCCTGTCCTCTCCGTAATCATCTGCCTTCCCGGGCAGAGATTAAGGGAGGGAGACTTCAAGACCTTAGCAGAGGCGAGGGGACATTGTTAGCCCTCCAGGCTGCAGGCGTGGTGCGAGCATCCTCGAGAGTTTCTGTTCGAAATGGGAGCCGCCTCTTACACCTTCCCCTTGAGAGTGACCCTGGTTGAGCCATCTTGGGGCAGATGGTCCCTCCTGTCTACCCCGGACTCGGTCTCAAAACGTGTGGATCTTTGGTGTTTTTCTAAACTGCAGCATCAAATTCTTAATTACAAACGACTATTCTGCGGAGCAAAGAGCTAGAGCACCTTGACTGGGTCCTGTACCAACAACACCTTCCTTTAAATTCCTGGCAGAGCCGAAATTGACGCTGGCGCTGGCGTCCAAAGCCGCGCCTGACCCCCAGCGATTCAAACGACAATTATCCCAAAGGAAAGTTATTGTTTTGCTAATACCAGGAACAGCTTGCGGGGGGGGGGGGGCGGAGCGGGGGGTTGTTTATCCCTTAATAATGGAAAGTTAATGCTCAGCCTGTTGCAATTATCCTTATCGGAAGCTCCTCGTTTAATATGCATGTTTAACAGAGGACCCACTCGAAGGTGCAGGGAGCAGGAGACCCACTTTTCAGGGCTTGAGCTCCTCTCTCTGGGGCAGGGGACCACTGAGGTCAGACCCAGAGTTTTTACCTCTCTTACTAGGTGACCTCAGACTGCCCTGGGTGGAGGGTGGTGAGGGTGGGTGCTGTGGAGACACTGAGGAGATTCTGTTTCCAGGATTCTATGTTTGGAAAGGGTGGGCTCAAGGATTGGAGCGATTTGGGTTTGGATGACTCAAATTTTCTGTGTGAGCCCAGAGTGGTTTACTCATGTAATTTGGTGCCAACTTCAACAAATCAGGGAGCTCCACAGGAAAATCAGGCTTTCTTTGAATGATGGTAAAATCTGACAGTAATTTATTTGCCTCGTTGAATAGGGGTGCCTCTCACAGGTCTTATGTTCCAATTTATCCCCCACCCAATTAAGAGTTCCCAGATAAAATACTGATACATTCTTACACTAAAAAAAAAAAAAATATTCGTTGTTTATCTGAAATTCAAATTTCACTGTACCTCTAGTACTTTTGTTTACTAAACTGGGCACTCTTCCCTGGTTCACTTTACATCTGTCACTCTCTACTACTTCCCCTAGCTCCTGTGAGTTTAACACAGGCTAAAGCCGTTTAGGGAGAAGGGAGTAACTTTGGCTGGAGATGGAGTGGGAGTGGATTGTTTCCCACTCCCCTCCCTTGGAAATTTTTGGGGAAAGCCCTGGCGGTGGAGTTGGAAGGCTGGTGTGTGTCATATTGGTGGTAGTATGGCTGGGAATGAGGTCTTAGGTCTTTTTAAAAAATATTTTTAAAAAGTTTTACTTATTTAAGTAATCTCTACACACCACGTGGGAACTCAAACTCATAATCTGAGAGTCAGAGTCTCATGTTCCTCTGACTGAGTCAGCCAGGTGCCCAGAGGCCCTAAGTCTTGGGAGGAGGCTTTGGGGGTAGCTGTGGGCAGGACCTCCACCCAGAGAATCTGGAAGGAAAAGGAAGACCGCACCGGGGCCTGGAATATGAGGCTTTCAGAGGAACCTGCAGATAGGGTGGTCGATCCCTTCTTACTTTCCTCTCCCTGAGACTGGGGGCGGGGAGAGTGTTGGCTGGGGAATGGGCAGGAGGACAGCTGGAGAGGAGAGAGAAAGAGGTGATTGAGGGGACTGCAGCTGGGAGGGCGGCGACCGAGGGGAGGGAAACTTGTGGCGTCCCCATCTCGTGGGGTCCGGGGCGATGACGCGTCCGCGACCCACTGATTGGACCCTCCTGGCCTTCCGCGCCCGACGGGGCGTCCAGCAGTATAAAGCGTCCTCTGAGCTGTGCCCACTCAGCAAACGGGACCTAGCGAAGGTCCAGTCTCGCCCACTGAGAAGCAATGACCTACCAGGACGCGCTTTCCGACGGGCGCTCCAGGAGCAGGGCGCTGGTGCCTGGCGGCTCCCCTAGTGTTCCGCGCCCCCGCGGCTTCGCCATCACAGACCTGCTGGGCCTTGAGGCTGAGATGCCCGCGCCTGCCGACCCCGGGCCAGGATCTGGTTGCGAGATCTCCCTGGCCGCACCCTGCACGGGTCCGGATGTCGGAAGCTCCTGCTTGGGGCGCGCGGCCCTCCCACTAGGGCTCGGCCTTCTCTGCGGCTTCGGCGCGCAGCCTCCTGTGGCTGCTCGGGCGCCCTGCCTGCTCCTAGCCGACGTGCCATTTCTGCCGCCCCGAGCGCCTGAATCCGCTGTCCAGCAAGCCCCAGGTGGTCCGCTTCCGCACTTCAGCAGCCAGAAGAGCAGCGAGAGCGTCTCGACGTCCGGTAATCAGGCCAGCCCATCCGGGGCTTGCCTCTTTTTCCTCCGGCTTGGGGCAGTGCAGGGGTAATTCACCATAACCTCACTGAGTCCCTATTCCCAGCATCCCGGATCTAAGGGAAGTCGGGACCCCAGGCCATGGTCCCGTGGGAGGAGGCATATTCTCTCAGCCTCGATCCCTGTCCTTTGCCTCTCCCTAAATCCCTGCCTCTTCTCCGGGATCTAGTCCCGCAGCACAGCGGTTATCACCACCACCCGGTTCTCGATCTACCCTGGGGTTCTCAGCAACCAAGCAGCGGTCTCCTGAGGGTTTTTCCTTAGCGCCCGACACGAGTCTCGGCCTCTACGAACGGCATAGGTCAGTGAGGCCCGGGCGTGCTTGTTCATCACCTGCACAGAACCCAGTACCCTGCGTGCCCTCAAAGGTTTGCTGGATTAAAAATTGAATAGCGCGAGGCCTGGAGGCCTGGAACTGTCCGCCTTCTGGGGTGCTGAAAAGGGAATCTAGGTACCGCGTTTTTCACCTTGCGCTGTGTTCCCTCCTTCCCACATGTGAGAAAGGCAAAAAACTCGCCAATTTCGTTGTGCTATGCTCAGCATTTTGTTCCGAGCCCAGTTATTTCCTCAAAGAAGTTGAGGTGGAATATGGGGAAAGAGAAAGAGGCAAAAAAAAAAATATTGAGAGGTCTGGGGTGTGGGTGGAAGAAAACGAAGAATTATATTAGAAAACGTGGACTGAGAGAAACTGTGTGTAGAGCCTAGAGCTGAGCATCCAGGCAGTCGAGGCAAAAGAGTACATTGAGTCTCCACTGATAATAAAAGTAACAAAATAATAAAACTAAGCATGACAGATCAGCAGGCAAGCAAACTTTCATTCTGCTTAAAAAAAACTGTATTAATAGGTCTCTCTGTAAAATAAAACACACCATTATATTGGTTAATTTCACTAACAATGAAGAAACCACATTCATAGGATGAGTCTTTTTTTTTTCTTTCTGAGCACTGGTAAAATGAAAGACAAAATATGACTACATTTTGTCAAGAGTGAGTTTCTTGGATCCCATTTCCAGATATTCAGAATTAGTACAGCAAGGCAGGGAGTGCAGTTCTGACAAGGCTTCTAATGTCAAACCTCAGCCCCCACCCCTAGTTAAAGAAAGTTGATGTATTGGTTAAGAGGAGGGGTTAGAGGTGGAAAGAAGTGAATGAATTTGGGAGTTGAGAGCTAAGTGGTGTTAGAGAGTGCCATTAACAGCCAAGTAGCTTCACACAGTCTTCATACAATACTTCACCATGCACAACCTGCGTGATCTTGGGCAAGTTACTTAATCTCTCTGCACCTCAGCTTCCTCATTTGTAAAAATAGGACAATACTAGCAGCTCCCCTGGAGTTCTTTTATTTTACAAAGAATAACTGTGATAATGCCTGGACAATGCTAAGGAGAGTGCCTGGAATATAGTAAGTGCTAACAGTGCTAGTGTGTACTAATAAATATTAACATTCTCCAGCAGAATCGTAACTTCAATCCTCATATTAAAATCTAGAGAAAGTGAAAAATATGCTCACTTTTTTTCTGGGGCACCTGGGTGGCTCAGTGGGTTAAGCCTCTGCCTTCGGCTCAGGTCATGATCCCAGAGTCCTGGGATCGAGCCCCGCATCGGGCTCTCTGCTCGGCAGGGAGCCTGCTTCCCCCCTGCCTCTCTCTGCCTACTTGTGATCTCTGTCTGTTAAATAAATAAACAAAATATTTTAAATTAAAAAAAAGGAAAATATGCTCTCTTTTTTAAAATTTTTTTTATTTATTTATTTGAGAGATTGCATGCATAAGTGGGGGATGGAGAGGGAGAGAGAATCTCAAGCAGACTAACTCCATGCTGAGCATGGAGCTTAACTTGGGGCTCAGTCTCATAACCCTGAGATCATTACCTGAGCTGAAACCAAGAGTGGAGGACCTGACTGACTGTGCTACCCAGGTGCTCTGAAAAATAGGCTTACCTTTAAAAATAGGTTGTTGTTTTTTTTTCACTAAAAGGTAGTGTGCTCACCTTTAAAATCTTCTATTTCTCCTGTGCTAACAGATGAGGACAGCCCATCTGAAGACAGGAGTGGCCTGAAACTATCTGAAACTCCCACTCCTGGCAAGAGGAAGAAGAGGCGGCACAGGTATATAACCAGTCTGTCTTCCCTGGCCCTTTACGTAGGACACAGAATCTGAGAATCTATGCTGCATTATGGCAGGTCCTGTGGCCTCTTGGTTGACACATAGTAGTCATTTGGGAACATAATTCTGCTATTCACAGGAGGCTGCAGGATAATCTTTGTAGCATTTTAAAGACACAATTTTGTGGACCTTTAAAATAGATCTTAGAATGAGTTGATAGAATTCATCAAGGAGGAAAAATATGTTAAAGAACTTCTGGACTTTCCAGAGACCAATTATTTAGAGGTGGGATACCCAGTTATCATGAGGTGGCCTTTTAAGTTGTGGAAAGGCAGGCACGGGGTCTTCTACATCTGGGAAGCCTGGCAGCCTCCTGTGAACATGCACTCATGCATGTGCTTTGGGTTTCCCTACAGGACCGTTTTCACTGCCCACCAGCTGGAAGAGCTGGAGAAGGCATTCAGTGAGGCCCACTACCCTGATGTGTATGCCCGGGAAATGCTGGCCGTGAAAACTGAGCTTCCGGAAGACCGAATACAGGTGTCTGGAGCTCCCTTTCTCTTTCCCAAAGACATCAGAGAGAATATGCTTTTTTCACATACACATAGGCACTTCTAAAAAACCCAACACATTTCCCTTGACACACAAACTGAAGCTCACTTAGCTGCAGGTACCATAATGCTGGAGCCATTCTGTATGTTTATTCCAAGAAGATATTCCCTGTAACCCAAATGTCTTTTTCCTTTTATTAATTAATTCCTTAAAATTACACAATAATGTGTGCTGCAACTAAAAACTACATATATAGTTATATCTATCTATAACTCTATCTATCTATCTATCATTTATCTATCATCTCTTTGACTATCATTCCCTGAGAGAAACCAACATAAATAGCCTGTTGTGACCTTTTGGCACACCATCTCTGTCATATATATTTGGCCCTGAATATGTTTACATGTGTATACCTATAGATAAATGTATATTTACATATATCTATGTATATTTACACACATGAAATTTTTTTCTTTGTTTTTACAAAAAGGCATTGTGTTACACTTCTTAGCCTCTTTGCTTGACAACACATTTTGGATACTTCCCCAGGTCAGAAGATATGTCATTAACTCTTTTTTTCTTTTTTAACAGCTAATCAATATTCCTTATTGTTTCTTTATTAAGATAATATTTTCCAGGAGAAATTTCACTAACAAACCAACAACCTGACATTAAAAGGGACCATTGCCACTGTGAACTCTTTCCAACCAATAAGAAAAATCAGGAAACATAGTAGCCCACTTCTTTACATGACATGGGAAATAATACTTTGATTTTATTTTTGTCATTCCTGGCTCTCTGGAAAACCTTAGTGGAAACTGATTGCATATTATCCGCACAATGAGTCCCTGTGAGTTTTGAGTGAATAGTAGACACAGCTACTTAAGGTCTGGGATTTGAACCACTAGTTGGCTGTTTTTAGGGCTCCCTGCTAAGGGACACCTAAGAGCATCCTCTTTACTGTGTCTCCTCCTGTATGCTCTTCTGCTTCCTGTCTTGCCTCACATCAGGTCTGGTTTCAAAACCGGAGGGCCAAGTGGCGGAAGCGGGAGAAGCGTTGGGGTGGTAGCAGCGTGATGGCCGAGTATGGCCTTTATGGGGCCATGGTGCGACACTGCATCCCACTGCCAGACTCTGTCCTCAACTCCACCGAGGGTGGCCTGGTTGGTTCCTGTGCACCCTGGCTCTTGGGTAAGGAAGAGGGCCCTGCAGCCAACAAGAGGGCCAGAAATGCTGGGGGAGGGGCCGGGGTTCCCTGAAGGGCAGCCATTTGCCAAGCCAGTCAACATCCATTTACTTAGTTTTGGGCCCAGAATATCACATTGATTTTAATTAATTCCAAGGCTGAAACTATGGTCAGTAGAATTATTTTTCATCAGAACTGTGTAGGCAGTGTGTGGAAAGGTCACATCAGTTCTTGGTTCTAAAAGTGGAATGATATACTTGTAATATGTGAAATATATTTCCAAACTGTTGACTGCTATTACAATGTTTGGAAACCATACAATGTGAAGCTCATGGTAATAGGAATAAGGATAGTGCTAAGCAGAGAAATCTGTAGGTGACTAACCCCCTACCTAAAAGAAGGTTTGGGGTCTGAGTCCTAGTTCTGCCATTAACAACTTGTTTTTTTCCGTCTTGTAGACAGAACAGTCTACTCAAGAGAGGTCCAGGCTTTGGGACTGGGCATTCTGGGTGTTTTCTGTACCAGAGACTAATGGGATCACACCTCACACCTCGGAGGAATGAGTCACAAGATAGCCCCTGGGGTAGGGTGGGAGATTAGAATTAGGGGTGTGTGTGGGGGGGTGGGGTGGGGTCGGGGGAGGAGTTTTAGTTTAGCAAACACTCATTTAGCCCCTAGGGTCATTGGGTCATGGCTGTGGTGAGACTAGAGATAACAATTGTAAATATGGCCTAGACTTTGCCCTCAAAGACTGAAGAGCCAGAGAGAATTTTGGGCTGGGAACCAAATCCACCCCTCTGAACTTCCACAAGCAGGTCAGGTGTAGGGTGGTAGTGCTTACTGTTATCTGCAGACCTGTGGCCACAAGAAAGTGGGCCCAGTGCTGCCAGACATTCTTACTTTCAGAAAAGCTGGAAGTCTGGCTTTTGATGTGCCATCTCCTGATTTCAAAACATTGGCAACAATTAAATTAAGAGAAAATCATTTTAATACCTTTACTGGCTGCACCCCACAGGCAGACATCAGATTTTAACATCTAATGGGGTTGGTTACCTACCTGGCTCCCTTAGAGACCCAGAGACAGGTACTGATGAGGGTACTTCTAATAGAATTTAGAGAACAATGACCAGGAAGAGATTTACAAAATTGCTGAATTTGGAGATACTTATTTTTATTTTTTCTCTTTTCTTTCTTTTTGGAAGGGATGCATAAGAAATCCAGAGGGATGATAAGGAAACTGGGAAATGAAGAAAAGCTGATAGGACTCTGGGACTCAGACCACCTCCAGGAAGGTTCTAGCCCAAGACAGGCAGGATCCCAGAGAGGCTCAGATGAAGCCCACCTTGAGAATGGCTTGGAAGATGTGGCTATTGATCTTTCCAGCTCTGCTGGGCAGGGGACCAAGAAATCACATCAGGGTACCAGTGCCCGAGGATGCTCAGACTCCTCCCAGCTGGAGGGGCTCCAGCCAGGAAAGGTAGGAGCCTGATGAGGCCCACAGGACCCACCTTCAAAGACTGAGCAATGTGTTCATCCCTCATGGCATTTCCATAAGACAGAAGTTGTCTAAGACCAGTACTCTCAGTTGGACTTTCTTCTTCCGGTGTCAGGATACAATGCAATGACACTTGCTTTAAGAAGACAAAGGGATGGCTTAGGGAAAATCCCATTTTACTCTAGATGAAAAGCATTCCTTAAAGGCACTCGAACCAGTTAATTTCATGTAAAATTTTACATCTCTCTCTCTTTTTTTTATTTGTCACATAGAGAGCACAGGAGCGAGCACAGGCAGACAGAGTGGCAGGCAGAGGCAGAGGGAGAAGCAGGCTCACTGCTGAGCAAGGAGCCCGATGTGGGACTTGATCCCAGGACGCTGGGATTATGACCTGAGCCGAAGGCAGCCGCTTAACCAACTGAGCCACCCAGGCTTCCTTTTACATCTCTTTTATAGAACTTGAAGAGGGAGGATTTAAAGTTCAAAAAGCATATTTACTTCTGGGCCTCATTTTGAAATTTGGTTCAATATACTGTGTAGATTAATAGGTGAAGTCTGATATTCTTACTCTGAATTTGAAAATATAAATTTATTTAACCTCCAGAGAATCAGATGTCTTTAAAAATAGCAAAGAGCCCAAACAGACATGAATGAATTAAAGTATCTTTACCTTAAACTTGGCTTTGGACATTTCAATTTTCTTGTTAGGGAATACTTTTGTATTATCCTGAGTGTCATTCGAGAGGCTGTATACATTGGAACTAATAAGTAAGAAAGAAAGCCATACTTTCCCTTCCCTTCTGAAATATCATGGGACCACGTTTAAATAAGTATTCAATATCTATAAGCAATGTTTTAAAGACAGATGAGTCTTCTTGATCTTTTAAAATTTATGTTTGAAAGCAACTTGGATTTCATGAATGTTTCCTTTCCTGTATTTCTTTTGCCACTAGTTTATTTTTTAAGAATAAATGTTGTATGGTGTGTTGCTTCTCAGGGTGCTCCTTCTGTTACTTGTGTGTGCAATGCCACTATCACTGATTCCTTAAAGAAGCTCCTCCCCCCCCAGCCCCTTTGGCCTCCCACCCCCTTTTTTTTAAAGATTTTATTTATTTATTTGACATATAGACATCACAAGTAGTCAGAGAGACAGGTGGAGAGAGAGGGAAGCAGGCTCCCTGCTGAGTAGAGAGCC
The DNA here is from genome assembly GCA_003697995.1 of Taxidea taxus jeffersonii. Lineage (NCBI taxonomy): Eukaryota > Metazoa > Chordata > Mammalia > Carnivora > Mustelidae > Taxidea > Taxidea taxus. Next base: position 71,240 of record ML109268.1, read on the forward strand.
TGATGTGGGGCTTGATCTCAGGACCCTGAGATCATGACCTGAGCCAGAGGCAGAGGCTTGACCCACTGAGACACCCAGATGCCCTTCCTTTGGCCCTTTTTAATCTCAGAATATCTTTAGGCTGTAGCACGTATCATGTATAGCTTTGTAAACTCCCACTGGGTGGCAGCCAGGTCTAATTCACTTTTTATTATTTTATTTTACTATGTTATTTTATTTTTGAGAGAGAGTGCACACATGTGAGAACTGGGGCGGGGAGGGGCAGAGGAAGAGGGAGAGAGAGAATTCGATGTTCTCATGACCCTGAGATCATGACCTGAGTGAAAATCAAGAGTTGGATACTTAACTGACTGAGCCACCCAAGCTGCCCTTAATTCACCTTTTAGAGTTCAAGTTCAGAGAGAGCTTAGATTCATGAGGCAGAAGTGTGAAGCTTCATGATGAAGCCAGAGTGGGGAAGGAAAGTGGGGACCCCCCATTTGAGAGGCCTTCTCTGGAAGTTGGTGCAGTCAGACTAGGTCTGTTTTTCCCATCTTTCCAGATGATAAAACAGAGGCTCTCTTCCTTTGGCCTTTCTCATCCTAGCTAGTTCCATACTATTGTGAGAAGTAAATGTTACGTATTCTTACTGTAGAAACAGAGAACCATGAGCACTACCTCCTTTTATTCATTCTGGCTCATAGAGAACATTGCTGAATCCCGAGACTAAAAGGAGAAAGATCAGGTGTTGGCAAAGAACTCTAAGAGAAATTATGTTCTAACTTTCCTGTCTAGAGGGACGAGACCATGCTCAAGCCAAATGGCCATGCTTGTTCTGGACCATCTTCTGCCTCACAGCTGGTTGTAAGATTCTTGCTTCCATCTCTCTTCCACCTCTAGGGTTGAGTTTGGGGGAGGGAGCTAGTAACCTGTGCAACCAACATACATCAAAGGTCTCCCACAAATAGACACATTTTCTGGAAAAACACATATTACTAATACTGACTCCAGAATAAGCTTTGAAATGAACTTTGAAAAATCACTAACCAAGAAAGTCATAAACATTTGTACTATAGACAGAAGTTCCTACCCCAGGAAAGCAAAGTGAACTCAGTATCATAAAAGGAAATTATTTAACATTTTATTAACAACTCAAACAATGAATATTAACATTCATTTAAGAAATACCTATTTCTTTAAAAAAAAAACCTTAAAAGTAGGAATAGAGGATGCTTATTTTAAAAATAGCATCTTAGGGGCTCCTGGGTGGCTCAGTCCTTAGGCATCTGCCTTTGGCTTGGGTCATGATTCCAGGGTCCTGGGATCGAGCCCTGCATTGGGCTCCCTGCTTGGCTGGAAGCTTGCTTTCCCTCTCCTATTCTCTCTTCCCCTGCTCCTGTTCCTGCTCTCTCTCTCTCTCTCTCACTGTTAAATAAATAAATAAAATCTTTAAAAAGCCCTCAAGACAAAAAAAAAGCCTCTTAATATATATATTTTAAAGATTTTTATTTATTTGACAGAGGAAGAGAGACCACAAATAGGCAGAGAGGTAGGCAGAGAGAGAGGGGGGAAGCAGGCTCCCTGCTGAGCAGAGAGCCCAATGCAGGGCTCCATCCCAGGACCCTGAGATCATGACCTGAGCCAAAGGCAGAGGCTAACAGAGGCTTAACCCACCCAGGTGCCCCACATCTTAAAATATATATATATATATATATATATATATGGCTCTCTTACCTTCCTAATTGTGGATGCATTATATAAACTCTCTGATCTCTCAGTTTTTTCAGTCATAAAATGGGGATAATAATAGAACATTGCATTTCCCCAGAAGATGAGATAAGAGGACATGAGTAATGTACTCAGCTCAGTTTCTGGCATGGCAGAGAAAAAGCAAAATAAATATTAGCTATTATATGACTATTACTGGCATTCCTATTAATATCAAGACTCAAATGAGAATAATTTCCACCATTATTTAACAACATGGGATCGACTAAGTACATAATGGAATAGTAACCTATTAGAATGCTCAGTGTAAGCAACATTTAGGAAGAGTTCCAGGAACAAAGTAGGAAAGACTTTTGGTCTTCTTTCATATTTTCTAAATTTCATAAAATTAGCATGTAAAAATAAAATAAATTTGTTAATATTATTAAAATAGTAATACCTCTTTTTCAGTTTAGAGCTAAATTCACACTGGACAAAAACTCTTGAAAATACAGTGTGGGGAATGCCTGGGTGGCTCAGTTGGTTAAGCAGCTGCCTTTGGCTCAGGTCATGATCCCAGCGTCCTGGGATCGAGTCCCACATCGGGCTCCTTGCTCGGCAGGGAGCCTGCTTCTCCCTCTGCCTCTGCCTGCCACTCTGCCTGTGCTCGTTCGCTCTCTCTCCCTCTCTCTGACAAATAAATAAATAAAATCTTAAAAAAAAATACAGTGTGAAAACTTTTTATGATGAAAAGTCTGTATTCTGCTCATGTCTCCTGTCTGGTTCTCGGAAGTGCCAATTTGACAATGAAGAAACAAGCAGGCATTTTACACACAGTCTTCTCAAACCCTAACTGAAATTATGCAGCAGGTCAAAGTGAAATCTGATCACAGACTGACAACAGGACTGAATCATTCCAGCTTTCAAAATTGCTTACTGGCTAAAATGTGGCTGTAAAATCTCAAAAGAAGATTGTAAAAAATTACAATTTTAGCAAGGTCAATTTAAAAAGATTCCTAATATGTCACACTTCCAGAATCACACTCCCAGGTGGCTTTCAGCAGCAGGAGGCAGCACATCAGTGCATGAGAAATTTCATGAGCTCAGGAGATATTTTTAGAAATGACATTTGAACAAGATGTGGAAATCACTGTTGTTTCCTTTGGTTTAGCAGTATAAGTATAATAAACTATCCACACACAATATATATACTTCTGAACCACTTAAGAGGAAGTTGCATATATCATCTGCCTCTTTATCTCTTTTTTTCCAGGCTTATTGTGATATAATTGACATAGACCATTGTGTAAATCTAAGGTGTACAATCTGATGATTTGATACATGTGTATATCGCAAAATGTTTACTGCAATAGGTGAGTTAACACATTTTTCACCTCATGGCATTACCATTTGTTGTTATGGAGAAGTTAAAATGCTACTCTCATAGCTACTTTAATGAATGCAGTGTGGTAAAAAAAAAAAAAGAATGCAGTGTGGTAACTATGGTCACCATGCTGTACCTTAGATCCCCCAGAATTTATCTTATAACTGAAAGTTTGTACCTTTTGACCAATAACTACCCATTCCTCCACTCCTCTGCCCTGGCAATCACTGTTCTACTCTGTTTGTATGGGTTTCACGTTTTCAGATTCCTCATATAAGTGAAATTGTAGTTTTTGTCCTTCTCTGTGTTAGAAGGTCCTCGGGAGCTTCCTAGGTGAAACCTGAAATCCGTATGGGACTGTATGTGGAGGGTAGGGAGAGATGGACAAAAGAGGCAGGCACTCCAGGTTGGTAGGTGGCAGTTCTAAAAGCAAAAGGAACATACATACAAGGCTTGTCTTGGGTGGCAGCAGCAAAATAAGTAGATTTCTGCACCTGCCTGCCAGATCTTAAAAGTTTTTACAGAGGTCTTAAGTGGGTTCAGTCACATATACTGTTCAGATGGTTTCAGGACCACACATTCACTTTCTCAAGTTTGTGTCCTCAGGGAAGCCTCTGGAAGTGGAAAAGGCAATGGAATGCACATTCTAAGAACAGGGAAGGGGTTGAGCAACCTCTGATTATCATGGTCCAGCTCATGGGCCAACGGGCAGTCATATCTTCTGGATGACGTCCTCTAGCAGTCAGTCTGACTCATTTCACTTAGCATAAAACTCTCAAGGTCCACCCATACTGTTGCAAATGACAGGATTTTCTTCTTTGTGTGGCTGAATAGTATCCATTATATGTTCATAAATTATATATATAATACATTTATCTCACATATATTTATCAATCATATATATATATATCTCACTTTTTTATCCATTTATCTGTCATTAGATACTTAGGTCGCTTCCATGTTTTGGCTATTGTAAATAATACTGCAGTGAACAGGGGGATGCAGATATCTCCTCAAGTTACTGATTTCATTTCCTTTGGATCTATCTCCAGAAGTGGGATTGCTGGATCATATGATAGTTCTGTTTTTAATTTTTTTTTATTGACAATTTGAATATTTAATATTTTCTTAATGCTACATTTTTTAATTTAAAAAATGAAATTAGATAATGAGATGCACCAAAACAAATTTAAAAACAGTAAGAGAAGTAGTTTAGTGAAGGTTTATTGTTTTTGCAATTTCTTTTTTTAAATTATTATTCTTTTTTTTAAGCTTTTTTTTAATTTAAGCATATAATGTAACCCCACCCCCCTCTCCCCAACCCTCTCCCCCCCCCCACCCTCAGTTTGTTTTATGACATTAAGAGTCTCTTTTGGTTTGTCTCCCTCCCGATCCCATCTTGTTTCATTTTTTCTATTCCTACCACCTTAACCGCAACCCCCGTTGCATCTCCACTTCTTCATATCAGGGAGATCATGTGATAGTTGTCTTTCTCCAGTTGACTTATTTCGCTAAGCATAATACGCTCTAGTTCCATCCATGTCGTCGCAAAGGGTAAGATTTCATTTCTTTTGATGGCTGCATAGTATTCCATTGTATATATATACCACCTCTTCTTTATCCATTCATCTGTTGATGGACATCTAGGTTCTTTCCATAACTTGGCTATTGTGGACATTGCTGCTATAAACATTCGGGTACACGTGCCCCTTTGGATCACTACGTTTGTATCTTTA
>ML109269.1:0-84135 GCA_003697995.1 Taxidea taxus jeffersonii
GCATTACTGTTTCAGAAACAACCCACTTAAAATTAAGTAGAATTATTTTGAAGACATGTTTTGAAAAAATGTATTTTTGCTATATATTCTTAACTCTCTTTCCCCTATTTTAATATTTGCTTACTACCTCCCAGTCACCTATACACATACATATTTTGTGGACATGATATACCTAATATTTAGTCCTGATACTTTATTATTCTAAACCCTATATTTCTATACTATAATTATAGTCATTTTGAAGTAGTTAATAAAATTATTTTGTATTAATGGAACTTTAGATGGTTGTTTTTTCTACAATAGATAGTATTAAACAAGCATGTATAAAGCCTTTGCTTTTATTAAATTATTCTCTTTGAGATTTCCCAGTAATTAATCAGAAGGTATAATATCATCTCCCTGGATGCATCTATCATAGACTATTTTTAAAAATCAAACATATACAATTTCCGTATAATAAATCTACTAGTTGTAAGAGATAAATCCTTTTTTAAAATCTACATACAATCATTTAAATGAGAAACATATCAGATAAACTGATAAAGCATTAATTATATCATATTTCTAAATTCACAATAAAGATGCTTTAATTTGACTTTTTAACAATAGAGCATAGACAAAATGAATTCTGAAATATTTGGTCTTAAAAGGTCAAAACTAGCAAGTTCAAAATGTACTGATTCTTGTAGTGCAAAAAATAAGTTCCTAGTTGGTTGTTTGGATCTTAAAATTCTTTTTCCCATGGAAATAACATTATAAAATTCTGTTAAAATCCCAGGCCAATCCATAACATAGCTAAAACAAAATTAACAGCAGCCCAGCAGCCCTAGCCCACTTAATACTCTGGAACTTCAGCCTGAGATTCTGCTAAACTGTTAGTCTCATGGGAGGTATAAAGAATATGAAAAGAGAGCTGGGTAGAAGCTTTGGTACCTCTCCTCCTCTCCTGCGGAAAGCGGTGGGGAATGTGAGTTACAGCAGAAAGATGTGCCTGGAGCACAATGCTATCAAAGGGATGGGTCAGTCAAAAAAAGACAGGAAGAGGTAAACTTCATGATACTGGCCTTTAGACACACTATTTTGTTAAGATCACAGCTTTTATATACCAACTTCTTGGGAGGTATTCTGTCATTTTGTCTATATATCGACAAAGTCAAAAGGAATGAAATGCAGAATGAGCCACCAGAGACTGCCACACTCGGATTAATTCAGGCCAAACCTATTCCAGGACTACAACTAAAATGGATGCTTGTGCCTTGGCCTGCTTTTTCACAACATGGCTTCTATGCCTTTCCCATCAAACCTGTAGAGTGGATGGGTTACCCTAATCTCAAATGTCTCCCTTTAAATAGTATGCTTTCACTCACTAATATTGGAGTACCTACACTCTCTTGGTTTTGTGCAGAATAAAAAAGAAGAGATGACCCCAACTTTAGGCACTCCTAATCAATAAGAAAAAAATATGAACATTAACAATAGTGAAACACAATACGGCAACATAAACCTAAAGTACAAACTGTTACAGAATTCCAATGGAGAGATGGAGAAAAATTGGAGATTAAAAAAAAAAAATACTTTCCTGCTCCAATTCTACTTTTAAAAATGGGATCCAATTTGTGGTTACATGGATATGCACAGACATGAAAATTAAGGAAAAGAAACTACCCTTCTTAAAAGCCTCGTTTTAAATGCTTCCAACATCAAGAGGGCATTTACTATGGGTCTTGAGATGGGGAGCGTTTTATTAGGTAGCAGAGGGGAAATGAGTTTTAGGTTGAGGACAAGGTGTGAAAAAAGACTTGAAGGCAGGGAAGTACATGGAATGCCAGAGAAAAGTGGGTTTTTCATTTTTTTTCCCTTAGGTTATGAATAAGGAAACTCAGAAATAGCTTAGAAAATACCTGTTGAAGCTCCATGGTGAAGGACCTTGACTGACAATCCCTAAAGGCAGCATTTAATTCACAACTGAAAGCCCTTTGAGGTTCCCAAGCAAATTATACTTTACTAAATGTTTATATAAAAGTGGTTTTTACTAAATGGCAGAGGAAGACAGGAGACAACAGCACCAATTTTTTCTATTACTATAAAAGTTGGGGCAAGAAGCAATGAATCTGCATTAAAACAAAGAACATTCAGGGGTGCCTGGATGGCTCAGTTGGTTAAAGCCTCTGCCCTTGGCTCAGGTCATGGTCTCAGGGTCCTGGGATCGAGCCTCATATCTGTCTGCTCAGCGGGGAGCCTGCTTCCCCCCACTCTGCCCACCTCTCTGCCTACCTGCAATCTCTGTAAATAAATAAACAAAATCTTAGAAAAAAAAAAGAACATTCAAATACAAGAGATTCCCAGATTTTGCAATAGATTAGATTATCTAAGAAGTGTTGCTAAAAAAGAGACAAAGATACCTCTGAAAGTTTTGATTCTAGAGGAAAGAAAAAGTAATGGTATTAGTAAGACACTGAGACTAGGAAAAACAGCTTAGATTGAAGAAAAATACAAGCTTAATAGTCAAAGCTGTTAGTCCTGGGAGGCTGGAATTCAGCTGCTTCCCACTGGGTGAGTTGTGCTTATTGATTATGTTTGTCTTCGGACTATTTTTTGCTGGTTGGACTTCATATCGTAGTTATGAAATGTGTTATATTTTACATGAACCAATAAAAATATGAAAGCCAAAGGATACATGAATCCATGAAAACTTGGTTGAATGGTTAAGAAAGTTTTTTATAAAGATAAATGAAACAACCATTCCATTAGATACGGGCTTGATGATCTTTAATGACTCTGGTGGGAAAACAAAGATTCTGCGTTCAGAACACATCATAAGAATCTCTTTCCAGCGTAAAGGAATCAAATTTAAAAATCACTGGCGCATTATGGGCTTGATTTATGCAAGACAGACAACACTGAGCTCCAATTCAAAGCCATCCTCAAAGGCCCTAGTGCTATAGGAAATGAATGGCAAATAAATGTAAGCTTATGTTAAGTGTAAATTAAATGGTAGGGGCTCCTGGCTCAGCCATGATGATGTCACAAGTATTAGATTCTTCTCCCAGCATAAGCAAAAACAGAAGTGGGTGAAATACATGAAGCAACTGCTTTCAGATCCTGGAAAACTGACAGAACAAGGCTCTCTCATCCTTGGGAGAAAAGAAACACACTAGGTGAGCCCCACATATCTGTCTGAAAGTCCTTTCTAAGCCATTGTACAAGTAACTGGAACCCAAGCAGAGGGTAGTGGCTTCACAAGAGAGAATATCTGTAAAATTTTCCCTACTCTACCATGTTATAAGCTTGGTTTCAAGATACCCCTGGTCCTTAATAATGTATGAAAAAAATGTGGGTTTTTTTTTGGGGGGGGGAGAAAGCACACAAATAAAGGGGAAGGGCAGAGGGAGAGAAGGAGAGAATCTTAAGCAAGCCTCCACGCTCAGCATGGAACTCAATGCCTCGATCTCACAACCCTGACATAATGACCTGAGCTGAAATCAAGAGTAGGATGCCTAACTGACTGAGCCACCCAGGAACCCCAATGTACGAAGATTTTTAAGAAAATAAAATGTCCTAGTCTATGGCCTCACCAATGATACTATAACTATTAGCACAGGCCCTCCATAGCAAAATATCTGCCAAATCAGCTTAATTTTAAATTTGCATGAAACTCAGAAATGAGACTAGAATTTAAGATGTAAAAGTTGAGCTTTTCCTTTTTGTAATATTTATGAAGTGTAAAATTATACCCCTAACCCCCTTTAGATTTCCTGAATTACACATAGTGCTTCCTCAAATTACCCATCCAATAAGGATACATTCTCATTTCCATGAGCATTTTGTGTATAATCTCTGCATCATCTGGGATCTTAATATTAACAGCTGATGATAATGGGTCCCATTATTTTGCTTCAATCAATGGCCACATTCTCATTAGACCCTTCATGGGCAAATAGCGACCTTTATACAGGGATACAGTCATAGCAGGTGCTTCTCCAGAAATGAGACTATCTTGACTGATGCTTTCAACCCACTATTTACCCATGTAAACCTCTCAAGTCAGTAACCAGGGAAGAACAAATTATTCCTCAGAAACCACTCACCAGGTGCTGACTCCACTCTAGGTTGGAATTTTCAAGTGTTCAACTGAAACTTACTTTCTGATTCATGCTTTCTATTTGCTGAGCAATCAAATTTACAAAAAGATTTGTAAAGTTTTTCACAAGATCTATGAATTTTTTAAATGAGTACAAATAACCTCACAGTAATCAAGCAACAGCTCCATTTAGAAAAAATTAAACAGAAGAAAAATATGCTTACAACAAGTCAGTGGGAGTTAGTTTCCCTGGGCCACCTTTTATATCTTTAATTTTTATTAAAGCTAACAAGTCAAAACTATAAGAAGTCTACCATAAGGTTTTGGTTAAAAAGCAAAATCCAATTAATGTATGAAAAATACAGAAAATAGGGAAGAGTGATATGCTCATTATTGCATTAGGTTTACTTGATGGAGGAAAGAACCTCTCAAGGAAAACTGCTGTCAGGCAAAGGTGTAGTAATTTGAACTTCAGAATGTGTGTAGGGACTAAAGAAGGATGAAATGCAAGCTTACACTTCAGCTAGGTGAAGTTTATACCCTTTATAGAAATGCCTTCTCCGACATACACAAAAGAATATTCTTCAGTGCTGAAAATAACTGAACAACCATAATAATCCATATATAGTAATACTGAATATTCTTTTCCTGGTGGCAAAAAAAAACAAAAAACAAAAAAACAGAAAAAAACACAACAAATACAATAAAGTTGTGCTTTAAAAAGCCATTATTTAATTCTTGATACAGCAAGTAAAATCCTGAGAGTTCTGAGGTCCCTAAAATTCCATCTGTTGTGACCCCAGAACTATTAACCAGTATTTTTTCCAATTAGAAATTTCTTTTTTGGGAGGTGTAACTGACATGCAGTAAAATGCACAGATTTCAAGGGTGCTGTTCAATGAGTTTTGATAGGTGTATTCCCCTACATAACTATATTCCAGCCAAACTTTGGAACAATTCCATCAACCCAGGGTATCTTCCTGTGTCTCCTTCCAGTTGGTTGCTCCCCAGAGGCACCAACTGTTCTGATTTTTATCATCATGGGTTAGTTGGGTCTATCCTAGAAGTCCATATAAGTAAAGTCACAAAGAATATACTCTGTGTCCCTTCCTTGCTCAACATTTCTTACAGACCCCATTCATGCTGTTGACATATGACTAATTGATTTCTTTCTCACAGAGTACTGTTCTATTTGATGAATACACCAAAATCTGTTGATCCATTTACATCCTGATGGACATCTGAATTTTTCCCAGTTTGGGGTTATTAAGAATAATGATATTATGAAATAGTTATGGAAGTTTTGTGAGCAAATGTTTTAATTTCTTTTGAATAGGGGCGCCTGAGTGGCTCAGTGGGTTAAGCCTCTGCCTTCAGTTCAGGTCATGATCTCAGGGTCCTGGGATCCAGCCCCACATCGGCCTCTCTGCTCTGTGGAGTCTGCTTCCTCCTCTCTCTCTGCCTGCCTCTCTGCCTACTTGTGATCTCTCTTTCTGTCAAATAAATAAATAATCTTTGAATAAATACCCAATAATAAAATTATCAAATCACAGTGTATATGTGTGTGTGTGTGTGTGTGTGTGTGTGTGTATGTAACCTTTTAAAGAAACTACTGGACAGCTCTGCAAAGGGGCTGTACAATTTTACACTTGCCCCAGCAACGTATGAAAGTTCCAACTGTTTCACATCTTCATCACCACTAGAATTTTTCAGTTTTTTCAATTCTAGCTAAGCTAGTGGAGATGAAGTGCTGTCTCCTGCTTTCAGGATGAGATTACCACTATCCACACCAGTCTTCTTAGGCAGAAACATTAACCAGCAGAATTAGATTAGGGAACTTTATATATATGTCACAAATGAGCCCTATATATATATATATATATACAGTATATATATACTGTATATATACCAATATAAAAATCAAGATGTCTTATAATTATGTCAATAAACTATATTCATATCCATATATAAAACTATAAAAACAGGAAGTATGCATTAATTTTATATTATTATGAAATCAATGCATGTTATTGCTAGAAACATAAAGATATGATGAAAAAGGAAACACCTGAATATCAAGAACACAGAGTTTGCTATCATGCTATATTTCTATCTTTATTTTAACTCAGACCATTGTATTAAAAAAATCATACTAGTTATAGTTTGATGTCCTGCCCTTTTCAATTGTGGTTGACTCTTGATCCCATTATACTAAACATTTGAAAAAAAATAGAAATATGTGTACCATTTCGTCATGTAAATATGCCATAATTTACCAAATGCCCCATTGTTGAATATTTAGGTTATGTTTACTATTTAGTAATTATAACAAAGCCCTAAGCACACACTGAAAAGGTATTGCTGGCTGCAAATGAACATTTTTGCAATATTTAATTTCAGAGTCAGCATTTAACTCATGTTACTGATTGACCAAGTGCCACTGATATCACACCAAATTCTTCATTATCATCATTAGTTTAGATGCATTTTTAAAGTAACTTTATGTCCTGGTATGTGACGTTCAAGTTTAAATAAAATCCAACATAGGTTTGAATTTTTTAAATATGTTTCTCAAAAATATATTTTTACTCTGAAACAGTACAGGATTTACCAGCATTTTTAACCTGAAATAGCCCATGACATGTTTTCTGATTTTATTTCTGACTAGAATTACTAAACTTAAAACACTCAGAAGGTAATATGGTCTTACTCTTGGAAAAATGACAAGTCTTCCTTTAATAATAAAGAAAGCAAAATTACAGTTTTATTATTAGATTTCAAATCTAATTTTCTGCTTCAGTGTGAATGACAAAATCAGATTAGTTTGTATATTCTGCCCTAAAAGCTAAAAGACTTCCAACTTATTTTAACAAAGGCTAATGACCAAAACAGTTAAATAAGGTGTGGTTTTCAGCACTAAGTTTTTATATCTTATGTATCTCTGCTTCCCACAAATAGGAGCTTTAAATGTAAATTAACCAAAACTTCCCAGTTCAAAATGTTTTCAAATATAATTACAACAAATAAAGGTCATTGTAAAGTGAAGCTAGGCACAAGTATGGGAAAAATATTAAAGACACGTTTTTTTTAGTTTCACTTGAACCAACTACTTTGAAATAAATACCCTAATAACTGCCTAGTATTCTAATACCAGTTAAGATATAATGGGAATATTGAAAAGGAAAGAAACAGGAATGGAAAACAACTAGGAAAATCAGGATATTAATATGATTTAAATGAGAAAAAAAGAGAATATAAGCTGATAGGAAGTCAGAGGCATCTAAAGGAATAATTTGAAGAATATTAAAAACTGCATGCAAAAAGGTATATTGTAAAAGTTAAATGCAAATATACTAAATTCTAAATCATTAGTCATCCCATTATGTGACACAGTTTCATTCTTAAAGTGACTTTCTATGAACGAAGGGTTTCCTTACTCCCTTAGCAGCAAACATTATTATAGCAAATGTGTTCCATCTACTTTAAAAAATTCTTAAAAATAAAAAACCTTTGGAAAACATCAGACTACTCAGGAGATCTTTAGGGCTTTAGAAAACCGTAACATAATTGTTTACACACACACACACACAAACGCGCGCGTGTGCGCACGCACATCAATGCATCTCCAAAACAGAATTATCTATTTTCTAAGGGTAAGGAAGTAACAGACCCAAATGTAGACTACTCTTTCAAGCACTCAAAAATGAAGGGAATAAAAAATGAAAATGACTTCCTAAAAGAACAAAAGTCTTTGAGGGGAGGTGGGAAAGTTTTGTTTTGAAAAGACAATACATGAATATGTTTGTGAGCTAACCTGGGGACGACATAAAGCAAGATAAAAGTTCAAGATACAGGTTATGGTGAGGATAGCTGGGGAAAAGACTAACAAGGGGGAAAAAGGAGGACAGCTAAAAGAATTTTAAGACAATAATCACCTTTTTCTCCACTTTCAATAAAACTAGATATTTTTAAAAACAAATATAAGTGTACGTTTTAATAGTGATGAGAGTGGTTTGGTACTAAAATATGATGTATTTCCACAAGAAGCTTAGTCCTTGAGGCAAGTTTAAATAAATAAACTATTCTGGTTATTGTACACATTTAGAGTAACCATTTTCTTCTTTTGGCCCAAATAATTCTTGTCAAGTTTTATGAAACTTCATCTCTCAAATAGTTGGTCTTCCACAAAGAAGTTTTGACCATTAGTTTTTAAAACTAAACACCTATGATAGCAAAACTGAAAACATAAAATATAGCACCTATGATAACATAACTGAATATTTATGTTATGTATTATATAATGGATATTTACAACACATATATAATAGTTATTTATAACATCCATGGCTAAATCCTAATTTTGCCTCACAAAAGCATATAAATTCTCTACCTGCAGCACTCATTCAATATTTAATTGAGGTCCTACTATCTGGCAGGCATTTGATAGGGCATAACAAAGCTAGGGAGCCATGAAATTACAAAACCAGGACTGGACTCTATCTCGTAGGTAATGAGAATCTTCAAGGCAACTTAATCAGGACAGCATCATGATTTCAAGTGTAGTTTAACAGGAACATTGAATGCAGGGAGATGACTTAGGAGCTCATTTAACACACCTGGTAGAGATGAACGCCTTGAAGATAACAGTTATAAAGATGAAGGCAACATTTCTAATATAGTTTCAGCAACCCTTAGTCACAATTAAATATGGGTTCAAGCAAGAAAGAGAAGGCATCAGGGGTGCCTGGAATTCTATTATAGCACCAGCTTCTTGATATGTGTATGGATGCTATTCACCATTGGTGAGCAAGGGGAAGCTGCCATTTCTGAAGCAAAATGATACCACAGAGAAAAAGCATACACTATGCTTTCAATAAACAAAAAACAGTCTGTCCTGGAGTTACCTAATTATAACTCCAGGGAAGTTCTTAACCTCTGTTCCCTTCAGCATGCATTTCTGATTGCTCAAACCCTCCTGGTCCTAGCTAGTGGTGACAAGAGACTTGTCACTCTTCCCTCCTGGGCTGGAAGTTCTCACTTGGCTCTTTCAGCACAGCTTCCTGAGTGACATCCTTCATGGTCTGGCCTTCCACTGGCCTAACGTCATTCCCTACTCTCTTCTGCAGAGATCCTTTATTCTAGTAACAAGAAGTATTTATCCTTCCAGAGTCATTTTCAAGGCATCCGTAGGTTTGCCTTTGGCCCTTTCTCCCCCAACACTGCCCTTCTCTATTGTCAAAATCATTTTCCATTTTCCTGCTTTCTCTTCCCAGCAGAAGGGATACTTGATGGGTAGAAACCACTCCCAGGACCACCTCAGTTTTTACGGCGAGCCATACAATTTGATTGCAGGAAAATCTCTTCAAATGGTCAGTGGGGAAGCCATACCATTTTGCAAATATTTTGTTCATCACCCCTGGTAAAAGACATAGGTGTTTTTTTTTTAAATTTTTATTTATCTGACAGAGAAAGAAAGAGAGAGAGCATAAGCAGGGGGAGCTGCAGAAGAAGAGGGAAAAGCAGGCTCTCCATTGACAAGGAAACCCAATGCCTGGCTCTATCCCAGGACCCTGGGATCATGACCCAAGTCAAAGGCAGACACTTAACTGACGGAGGCACCCAGGTGCTCCAATGACACAGTTTTAACATTATTTCCTCCATGAAAACATATATGAGTTCTCCTCTGCCATCCCTTGATAGATTACCCTTGCAATTCTATTAGACCACATATTACGGTGCTTCCTATTTGTCTCACATCAGCCTCCTCATCAACAATGTCAAAAATCCCTGATATTCAGGACCATGATTTTGCTCTAACATATATCTGATACACATAAGCACACAACATTCACATATTATTATATTATTATGACACAGCCCTCATCTTTTAAATGCATCTAAAAAAGGCAATATTAATTCTATGTTCTTTGTATGGTATTTAAATAAAATCATGTTCGCACAAGTGTTCAACATACTTTAATAACATTAGGGGGAGGGGCAAGGCTCTAATGTTAAATCAGCTAGACTTACCCTGCTAAGGAAATCAAAGACACAGAAGGGTGGCTTGGAAAAGCCGTTTGATTCATTCATTACACATTTACTGAAAACCTCTTTTGGGGCCACGAGAAGCATCATATTTATAAACAGATATCCCCTTCAACACAAGAAAAGCATCATATTTATAAACAGATATCCCCTTCAACACAAGAAATGTTTGAAAATTCAGAGATGGCTTTCCTCTGGAGTAGTTACTAAAAGGGGCAGACGTCTCTACTATATGTACGAGAGACACGTAAGCAAGTCAGAAGATAAGTCATGAGAGTCCTAACCAAACACCAACAAAAGCATCAAAGCAACTGAACTGGAAGAAAAAAGTCCTATGTCAAAGGAGCAAAGACTCCAAGAGAAAAAAACCACAAACCTTATTGTTTATTGAAACATTAGTATTTCATCAGTACTGGATAGAAATGCTGAGGTGATGAGCTTCCTCCAAGTCACAGATTTTCAGGTTACCATTCTCAAGAGAGATGAGATTAGCAGTCCAAGTGAAAAGCTAATATTTACCTGTGATGAGCCAGCTAGCAGACAGCTGGTGCACACAATCAGATTAAGAACGTTCAGGAAGTGGTGGAGACCACATTCCACAGTGCCCTCATGCATACTTAGGGCTCATTCTTTCTGAAACACCTAACACCCAGGCAAAATATCTTTAAAAAGTCTTGCTTTCCCCCCCATAGCACCATTGCTGACACCCCTGAAATCACTAGGACCAGAAAATTCTCATCCTGTGCCTTAAAATTCTTTTCAGTAAAGCCAATAATCCAGCAAAACTGTTACTTACACTCAATAGGGATGACTATTAAGGATACATATTTAAAGCAAAAAATAAAATAAAGGAAGAAAAGAACTGTGGACGTGTTTAAAAGCAATGATTAAAATTCCCATTTGGACGATTTTCTTTTTTTCAGCTCTATAATTTCACTTTGACAACGTCTTTAAAGTTTTGCCCAGGGAAGGAAATCTTCTAAGAAGGTCGTTTTGTTCAGAGATTTACAAATAGCATGAGCAGTAGCTCATCCCTATACCTTTGCCCCGACTAATAACAGTGATTAGTGTAATTTCATAATTAAAGAGAAGGAAAAAAATCTGATTTTTAATTGAGTTGACACAATCTATCACCTGAGCTCCAGCATGAACACTTCATTGCTTTTATCTAAACCAGAAACACCAGGCATGAAGTAGATTATGTTAGAGATAGACATCCTTTCTGATTCCAAAGAGTTGATGTACTGAAGAAAACTTTGTAACTTTTTAAAAATAGTGTATCCTCTCTCAATCACAAGTTTAAAATGAAGCTAATTTAGGAATGACTGTAAGCCAAGACTACTTCATACCTCTCTGAGTTTTTTCATTTTGTCTTTTTTTTTTTTTTTTGCTTTGGGTTTTTTTTTAATTATTATTTTTAATAGTTAGAAAGGTTTATCTGAACTGTGAGAGCCTCCACCCATGTGCTGGCAAAAGACGTTATTTTCTTTTCAGGTGTTTTACTGCCTTAGCACAGCAGAAGGGAAAGGATGTTTATAATATTGTGACTTCACGCTCATTGTGGGATGAATATATTTTCTCATCTGACCGCCATACTTCTCTCTGCTGCCATGCCCCGCAAAATATATTTACTTTTAAAATATGGAATAAGTTTCTCTCTCTCTGGTTCATTTCCATTTTGTTCTTTTCCACATTCTTTACCTATGGAATCCTGTGATATTGCAGTCATAGTAAAAACAGTGTCAAAAAGCACCTATTCTACCTGCTAAAATAAAATGAAAACTCCTTAAAGAATTATTCATTTGAAAATCCAGGAAAATGTTTATCTGGCAAAGTCTAGAGTTCCCCCTGGATCTCTCCCATCAAACAAAATTACCTGACCAATCTCCAGTGTAGAAATTACCTGCTACACTGAAAGGAAATGCACACAGAAGAAACTTTTGAAGTAAAACAAAACTATATGTACCTCAAAAAAACTAACCTGTACCCCCCCACACACACACACTCTCTTTCTAAGTTGTAGACTGAGAAAAACTTCAAGACCTTTAGTACAAATTCTTCTTCAGCATTAAGATTTCCTTCTTCATGTCCTGATTTCCAGCGATGAGGAATTTGAAGGACAGCTGGTTTTATTTCTTGGCAACCTATTACTAGGAGAGTCATCTGGTACTTAGATCCCCAACCCAATCATCTTATCTTTACTCTGAGATAATTTAGAATAAGTCTGTTATCACTTCCAAACGACCACGCTTCAAATATCTGAAGGCCACTATCTTACTCTGACTGACTTCATTGCTCCAAAGTAGATGTGCCATTTCTTTGATTTTTTTTTTTATTCAGCAGGATTTTTACTTAAAAAAAAAAAACTGCTACACAAAAGCAACCAAGTTGTAGCTGACAAAGGGCGTGAGTCTACAGTGGCAGCCCACCTCCAGAGGCTCTCATAGCACAGGAACCGAGAGATGTCCTGAGACATTCCTCAGACCTCTCAAGACCCATCCTTGAGCAGATCTACCTGCTGCTGCTCCTGTTTATGAATTCTCTCTAAAGGATGACAACCTTGCCTGGAGACAGTGTGGCTTGACCAAGGAAGAGCAGGATTCTGCTGACAACCCCCTCTTCCTAATGCCATCTAAGTGGGGTCAGCTTCATTAGTGGCCCCATCACTGCTCAGTCACTTGAAATTGTCACTGTGGTGAAAAGTCATCCTCTTTCCACATTCATGTGATTGACGTTAACAACCCCAGTGTAGGATTTCATGGTTACCTACATCAAATTCAGATCATCTCAAAGGTACACAAAGGAAATTATCTGGGAAGATGCTTCAAGGAAATTTTGGTGTACAGATTTCTGGGGTTTATTTATTCAATCACATTGACTTCTCTAATCTCAAGTGTAGAAAAAGGCAAGAGCCTTTTAGCCGATGGCTGCAGACAGTAATTTGGTATATTTTGATCCTAACTGAAAAACAAACTTTATTACTATATAATTTCCTGTTAGTCGCTTGATCATTATTCTGCTATTTTTTTTTTTCACTTGATAAGAACAGTCTGCTGGGTCATAGGGTAATTCTATTTTTAGCTTTTTGAGGAAGCTCCATACTGTTTTCCACAGTGGCTGCACCAGCTTACATTCCCACCAACAGTGTGTGAGGGTTCCTTTTCTCCACATCCTCGCCAACACTTACTGTTTCTTGTATCTTTGGTTTTAGCCATTCTGGCAGGTGTTAGGTGATGTCTTATTGGTAGATTTGGTTTGCATTTCCTTAATGATGAGTGATTTATAGCAGCATTGTTTACAAGAGTCAAATTTGAGAAGCAGCCCAAGTGTCCACTGACAGACAGATGAATAAAGAAGATGTATATGGAGCGCCTGAGTGGCTCAGTGGGTTAAGCCTCTGCCTTTGGCTCAGGTCGTGATCTCAGAGTCCTGGGATCGAGCCCCGCATTCAGCTCTCTGCACAGTGGGGAGCCTGCTTCCCCCTCTCTCTCTGCCTGCCTCTCTGCCTACTTGTGATCTCTCTCTTTAAAAAAAAAAAGGTGTGTGTATATACATATGATACGGTATGGTATGTTATATGGTGTGCACATGCATACAACAGATTATTATTCAGCCATAAAAAGGAATAAAATCTTGCCATTTGTAACAACACGGATGGAGCTAGAGAGTATAATGCTAAGTGAAATAAGAGAAAGACAATTACCATATGATTTCACTCCTATGTGGAATTTAAGAAAGAAAACAAATGAGCAAGGAAAAAAAGAGAGAGAGAAAGAGAGAAGCCAAGGAAAAGACTCTTAACTACTGAGAACAAACTGATGGCTGCCAGAGGTGAGGCGGGTGGGGGGACGGGTAAAACGGGTGATGGTGTTTAAGGAGTGCACCTGGCATGACGAGCACTGGATGACCTATGCAACTGCTGAATCACTACATTGTACACTTGAGATTAATATTACACTGTATGCTCACTATAATGGAATTAAAAAAGAGAATAGTTAGCATAATTAGAGCCTTTTTTTTTTTTTACCTTTCAGACACATTCATACTAAAATGCTCCCAAAAAACTTGGCAGACTTGTAAAAAGATTATTTTTCTATCCATTTGAAAGCCTTCTTGATCAAATATAAAAATATGCATAAGGTGATAGATGTCTAACACATAAATATAGATTGCAATGTAATTGCTGCTATAGGATAATTGCTCATTCTTTGATCATGAAAAAAATTAACACACAAACAAAGTATAGGATTGTTTTTACCTACCTGCCTTCTAGAACTGTGCTGTGCTCTGGGCTAGAAAGTACATAATTCGGGCCAGATTGTACTTTCAAAAACATTTCCCCTTTTAGCTACTGATGTATCATAGATATCAGAACACTGAGCTTTGAAATAATCTGCTGATATCATCTATTTTTCAGAAGAGAAGGGAGGCTCCTCCTTCAGTGCTCATGACTAAGGCTCTCTGTATGGAAACAGGCTCTGGGTTGCTTAGGAATTCATTGGCTCCTGGCTGTTTGTTTCCCACTTTACTTTAAGCAGTAACCCTCAGTCTGCTTGAGATACCATCATTCATCCTCAGAGTCATGCTACATAAAAAGAGATTGCTTTTTGAAACACCTTTAAGAGATTCCTATCAAATAAAGGAAGAGCCAGAGTAACATTTGCATGTCTAACAGAAAATTAGAACATTCATGTACTTCAACTGTCCCCCTGGCCATTTTTTTTAATGTGGCTTTAAAAAAAAAATGGTCAGGTTTTCTTTTGTTTTTCCAAATTACTAAAGTAATATACGTTCATTGTAACAAGGCAAATAATTCAGAGCCATATAAAGTCCCACTGCCTTCCCGCTGTTCCAACCTATGCTCGAGGATGAACCATTATAAAACCTGATGTGTATCATTCTATGTTTTACTATGATTTTTAAATAATCTTAAACAAATACATATACACATAATACATTCCAGTTTTCTAACGCAACCTATTACAGATCTGATATAGTTCAGCAATTTGTTTTTTTTTTAGCAATTTGTTTTTTTAACTTAGCTTTCTTATCAATGACATCTTTCAAAGCCAATATACAGTTTGACCACATTGTTTTGAGTGACTGCATAATATTTCATAGTATTAATGTAAAATAATTTATATAGCCATTCCCCCATTGAAGAAAAATTAAGTCTTTGTTGAATGTTTGCTACTACAGTGTTAAATATACCAGTACGTATTTCTCTATATATTATTTATTTCTGTAGGACAGATACCTACATGTGGGAGTGATATATCAAAGAGAATACAAATTCTTGATTTTTAAAATATGTTACGTTCTCACCCTCCCAAGAGACAGAGCCAATAGTGTTAATGTGTTCCCTTTCCCCAACAACTTCAAGAATATTGGATATGGATATTATCAATGTTTCTAAATGTTGTCAAGGTAGTGGATAAAAAAAAAATCATGTTTTATTGTTTTAATCTGCACTTCTGTGGGACTAGTTTAAATATTCAGCTGTTGTTTTGTTGTAGTCCCTATTAAAAGTTATATCCATCACTTGTCAATAGACAATGAGTTTTTTCTACATTCCCTTTTTAAATCCCAAAGGGCACAAACTTTTATACTATTTGCTTTGTAAATGTCCCCTTGAAACTACAATTGTTAACTTACCTTACCTACTGGAAGACTTAATCTTGTAATTCTATTATATGAATTAAATGAAGGATATTATCCAAATCTACAGGATTCTGATTTTTAATCATCTCACCTAAATTCCATCTTAACAATCAAAAGAGGTTTTTTCTACCCTCTAGCCTAGCTATCACAACCAAATTACCAAAACATGAAGAACCAAGGGAGCAAGCCAGTTCTATACAGATTGTCAGTAAAGGGTAACATGGTGAGAGGGTGGCAAAGGGGCGCCTTTGAATTAGGGGACCAGAAGACTTATCTGAGGCGGTAATAGTTAAGATCACAGTGTCAAGAAGTAATCAGGTGTGTGCAGTTTAGAAAGAAGAAGAGGGGCGCCTGGGTGGCTCAGTGGGTTAAAGCCTCTGCCTTCAGCTCAGGTCATGATCCCAAGGTCCTGGGATCGAGCCCCGCATCAGGCTCTCTGCTCAGCAGGGAGCCTGCTTCCTCCTCTCTCTCTCTCTCTCTCTCTCTCTCTCTGCCTACTTGTGATCTCTGTCTGTCAAATAAATAAATAAAATCTAAAAAAAAAGAAGAAGAAGAAGAAGAAGAGATAAGGGAGGCACAGTCAAGAAACAGATGGACCAACCTATCTAGAAAATAGTAAGGTGGGAGAGTACAGATAGAAAGTGAAGTCAGTTTGGGGATAGGAGGTAGGAATCCTGAGTCTTGCTTGCCAAGTTTGAGGCCCATCATTCATCAAAGTACAGATGAGGAAAAGCAACCATAGAAGTAACTCCAGCGTCAAGGAAGGGGTCACTGCTGAAAATACAGATTTAGGAGACACTGGCATCAAGAGGCCATTGCCAAAGAAGTGCAAACATCAGAGAATGCATACACTGAGACACAACATCACAGTGAAGCACCAAATGTTCTTCAAACATACAGTCACTCAAAATTACACTATGATGTAAAGATAGGACTTTGATCATTAGATATGTCTGAAGTTTTGACATGCATTATTTTAGGGAATCCTTTACTGAGTTGTAAGGCAAAAATTTTATATTAAAGTGCCAGTAATAATCCCCAAAACATTTTTTGTGAGTTAGATACTTATGGGTGAAGTGGCGGCATTCTGAGTGACTCATGATTATACATATATAGATACAAAGTGTTCTGGGTTCATGAGCAAACACAGATTACTATCTGTCACAAAGCCCTACATGATGCACATAAAGTACTGGGTAATGCAAGGAATTTTTTAAAAAGATTTCTTATGTGAGATGGTAACTTAAAAACAAACTTAAGGACTCTGATTCCCATGACCTTGAGATTGAGTCCCCTCCTTAAATTCTACAACCCAGCTGCTTCTCTGGCCCCGTCCTAGTCCTAGCCAGCTGACTCTTTTAAATTAGTCTAAGAACATGTGCTTCTTTTCACTGATTCAATTGATTAAAAAAGTGAATGTGCATATGTCAATTAAAATGTTGACATCAAAAATAAAAAAAGTCTCAATTTAAGGTCTGAAGAAGGCTTGAAAATTGACAAAGGTCATGACCTAACAAAAATAAAAGTAAATAGATCTCGATAATTTTAATCTCATAATTTATTCTACATTGTGTAATTGATTCTTAGATTGTTACTTTTCAAAGTTAAGAGGAAGTCCAATACTGTTACCAAGTAAACCCAATGTATATTGAATTTTCAGTTCTCTTCACAAGTTTCTTAGCTCTTTTGACAATGAAAGTAAGAGAAAGGGTGGCTTTATCATGAAACTTAAACAAATACACAAAAAACTTCAAAGATCAGTTTTGTTTTGAAGCCATTAAGCAAGTGCCAGGGATTTTCCAAGTTAGTAGCTGAAACTCTTAAAATACTTGCTGGCTTGGAAAATCATTACTTATATATTAAATACAAGTTGAATTTCTTAATCCATGAATAAACAATTTTAGCAGATAATCTATTTTATGATGCATTAAATGTATTATTTTTAACATGCAGATACATTATAAATATGGAATGCATAAAATCTTGATTGAACCACAAGTAATAAATATATAAGATTACATGAGTAACCATTTTATTCTAAAAACAAATATAGCAAACTGAATGAATACAGCAATTTAAAAAAAAGAGTAAAACAAAATGGACTTAAGAGAAATGCAGTCTGCTCAGACACAAAATCAGATATTGGAGAAACAGTTTCCTTTTAAATATCACTTATATTCCTCAGGTTGATTGGCTCATTCACACAATTAACTGTTTATAGAAAATTTTGCTTGCAACAACAGCTAAAAGGATCCTGTTTCACAGTTCAAAAAAATTGTAATTACAAAGATTTGATATTTTTATTCCAAAAAATGCTATAATTAAAATTAAATTTTTCATGTCATTTTAAGCCAACTAAATAAACTTCATGTTCTAAAAACTTAATTTCAAATTCCTTTCTTATACTGTAACATAAGAAAATCAGGATGAATACAAACAACTAAGTCTATACTTTACTTTCCATAAATAACTATACAAAAACTTGAGAAAAGAAGGAATCGAGTACTGTATATTTATTCAATAGTAGAAGAAAGAGCTAGCACAATTTTAATGTCAGACATGTAGCTATCTCCTCATTCAATATGGGCTAGATAAATAAATAAAACTAATAGAAATGCAGCAAAGATTAAAGAAATACACTCATTAGAAAATAGAACAATGATCAAAGTAATAGTAAAGTAACAGTATCCACACAGAAGTCAGAGAGGCCATGGACAGCAAAAGCCTGTAAGGAGAGTAACAGAAAAAGAAAAAGACAAGAAATAAAGTTGACTTAAATCAGTAGCACAGTTATACTGAAGGCAATACGATCACTATTAAATTCAGTGTTTGAAAGAGAAAGAGTTACTTACCTGAAAGAGGAACATACACAATAAACGAAGCCAATAAGAACAAAAGAGAACACGGCTTCCGTTTCCAATGACAGTTCCACATTTGGTCTGAGTGAAACATCCTGCAACAGAAGAAAGTAACCCTCAGGACACCCAGTATTCAGTAAAGGGTTAGACAACCATAGTCAAAGTGTAGGTTTTCAGCAGAGATTGCAAAATAGAAATTGTTTTCAATCTTGCTTCCCAATACAGAAGGAACTTTAATTAGGCAAAAGAAAAAAAAAATCCATGCAAGTTATTTGCCACTTGGTGGCACCTTCCTTATCAGAGAATATACATAACATGTGATTTCCCAATGAAGATGGGGAAATATTCAGATAATTCAAGTTCATTTATTAAAAAATAAAGCAATTTCAGTTTCAATCTTCAGCATCACCAGTCACATGCCCATCTGTGTGGCAAGAGGATTTTCTATCTACCTCTTCTATAATCTTCCAAAAATTTAGACTTTAAGGAAATGTTTTCATTTTATAACATCTGCTGTTTTACAAATGGAAAAATTTAAAATAAAAATAAATTGTCTCCTTGTCTTCTTTCCCCTAAAATAAAGCAATAAAGCTATAACATCCAAGAAGAATAACTTCTTTATATATAATAATAGTTACCAATGTTTTTAAATCACTAGTAAATACCAAGTATTATAGAACTAATAAATGACATTAGATGAAGCGCTGGTGCTTTGAAAACTCTCAATTATTTGCCTATACAGTGGCCTCATCTTTAAGCTCAAAAAAGTACCTAATAATAGTTTAGACAGAAACATCCATTTTACCCTGGCTTCAAAGAGTGGTATGATACCATGCACTGACTCAACCCCATCACAAGAGGCAAACCTGAGGACAGGGCAGCAAGTGTAAAGGCCAGCCACCATAAGGGCCATAAAAGGATCAGTGAGCATGACAGCCATCAGGCAGGAAGATGGTTAAGTAGCAGTAAGAAATCTCCAGATATTAAAATCTTCAAAAGGAGTTACCATGGTTCCAGGTGATAATTGAGAGTCTTTTTATTTCTAAAAAGAGAAACAAGCAATAAGATACTGTAGGATCCCAGTAATACCTTCTTTACCTGAAGGTTGTTTATCTGGAGCAAAATCTGAAATACCAAGCACAAAACCAGAAAAGTAGGAAAGGGAAACCTCAAATAAGCAAAAATAGATATCAAGTGATTCCTACACTTGCCTCAAGCCTTCATTGCCAGTCCATCCTTTACTGTTAGAAAACACCTGAGCAGCAAAGAGAACAAGTTCCAGAGTCAGACAGATCAAGGTTGCTACCTGTTAAACCATGCAATACTTGGGAAATTCACTTGACCACCCTGCACCTCCTATTTTTTAAATTATTTTTATTGACATATAATGTATTACTTGCCCCACGGGTACAGGTCTGTGAATCACCAGGCTTACAGATTTCAGAGCACTCACCATAGCACATGCCCTCCCCAATGTCCATCACCCAACCACCCTCTCCCTACCCACCCCACCATAAGAGACTCCTAATCTCACAAAACAAACAAAACTCCTATTTTTCACCCATAAAACAGAAATAGCAGTAGAACATGAACCATATAGTTGTTGGATGATTAAATTAGAACATGTCAAAAAAATCAGAGCACATTCTTTAAGAAGAGTGCCTGATACTCAGCACTCAACAAATATTAGTTATTATTATTGCTACCACCATCCTGGGCATTCTAATATAAATATGGTTATTCTGTCCATAGTAAAATCAAAAGAAAAGGCTTAAACAAGAACGGACAATAAGATGTCACAAACCAACACCAATAGATTGACTTTGTGACTACTTTTGGGTCACCTGGGAAGAGAAATGGAATGGATTATTCATGTCTGCCATGAATACAGAAATTCTGAGGCCTGTCTCATATTCATGCCATGTTTTTATATTTACCCAACTAGAAGCTCTAGCATCACCGAGCTCCTAATGGAAATTCTAAACCAGGCAAAGCTTAAGATCTGAAGAGAATTTTTCTGTATGGAGGGCATGTTTTAAAATACATCCATCCAAAATGTTTGAAATTTAAAGCAATGTTACCACTTATAAAAAGAAATAAGCCA
Organism: Taxidea taxus jeffersonii; assembly: GCA_003697995.1. Lineage (NCBI taxonomy): Eukaryota > Metazoa > Chordata > Mammalia > Carnivora > Mustelidae > Taxidea > Taxidea taxus. The sequence goes on from ML109269.1 coordinate 20,750, forward strand.
CAGTACATCATCATAATAACATAATAATAATGGATGTGAACTCTGGAACAGCAGAATTACAACCTGCTGCTTCTATTTATTATGACTTTAGAGAAAAGTACTTAAAACTCAGGACTATTTCCTCTAGTGTAAATAGAGTATCATCCACCAAAAAGGTAGAAGTAATACTGCATGTCACTTAGTAAGGGCTTTAAAAAGGGTAGACAATAGGGGTGCTGGGTGGTTCAGTTGGTTAAGCTGCCTTCAGCTCAGAACATGATCCCATGGTCCTGGGATCCAGACCCACGTCAGCTTTCCTGCTCAGAGGGGAGCTTGCTTCTCCCCCTCCCTCAGCCCTTCTTCCTGCTTGTGTTCTCCTGTTCTTGCTCTCTCTTGCTTTCTCAAATAAATAAATAAAATCTTTGGGGGAAAAAAGGGTCGATGATAGACTTCTGCTACTTGGAGAGTTCACTCATTTGGAAGAATGGGTTCATTTCCCACTGACGGTGGACAAATGAGGTGTTTCCCATTCGTGCTGTGGATGAATGAGTATGCTTCTAAAACAACAACTACAAAACCACAGCTATATATTCAAAGAAGTTTAGAGTGGGGAAGACCAAAGATGAAGTCTAACCTTCTCATTTCACAGAGGAAGAAACTGAGGCCCAGGGAAATAAAGGGGCAGAGCCATCAAAACTGGCTGCCTGCTGTACCATCACCAGTCAGAAATGTCAGCCCAAGAGAACTCCCAGCTTCTTAATCTTTGTGGCACATGGCAGTTTTCCTTTATCAATATGTGAATGATGGTCTCCTCTTAGACTTAGGTGCTCTCTCAACAATCCTCAAGGAATGTTTGTTAGCTTGGCAACATTCAATTCCATTTCTTTCACCATGCAACTTTCTTTTGCTACAACAGGTTCTGACAGTTAAGGATTCCAGACTCAATCCTGAAGCTGTTTTACAAAAACTGCCTGCAATCCTTTCAGACAAAAGCTACAAATGACCCAGCACCTTGTGCATTCTGGGTCCCAAGACTCCATCACTTTGTATTGAAAAGGAACCCAGGACAGGGCAAGCACTTGGAACCAATTCAAACCCCATGACCAGTCAACTTTCATCCAGTTGACTGTTTACTGAAGAACAGAAACAAATAAATTAAGAATAGAACAGAGGAAGGAGAGCACTGTGTGTCTTCTCAGGGGATCACTTAGAAAAGACGCATCCCTGAGATTCAAATAACTTTCTCACAAGAACGGAAAATCCTGAACAGGGTTACTAAGGTTCTAAATGGGAACTACAAAAAACATAATGCAATCTTGTATCACTTGAGTTGTAACCTCAAAGTGCAGCAGAGAGCAAGAACATTTTTTTAAAAGTAAACTAGAGTCATTCATAGACTTCTACCACCTGAACAGAATCTAAAAATATAAAACCTATTACTGCAGAGGCAAAAATATTACAAAGCTAAACTACTTGGCCAAGATCATTTAATCAGTGGTGGCACAGCCAAAACACCCACTGGGTCACTGGGCTTCCAAGTCACCTACCTCTAACTGCAAACTTGTTCCCCTTTTCAAATGGCATAGGCTACAAAACACAGCATGCTTGAGTCCTATTTCAGGAACTCTAGAACTTAACCCTTCCATAGGAATTGTTTTAACATCAGACTGACCCCTTGTAAATGTGACTTAATGCAAACACATCACTGAAATAATCTGTAATCTCGAAAAGCTACCATCTTGTACCTTTTAGTCCTACTGGGTCCCTTAAAAGTCAAATTTAAAGAGAAATTAGTGAAGACGTTTTGAAATCAGTGGAGAAACTGACATGGCACTAATTCTATTACATGTAACAGTCAGAATTACATTCATTCCTCACCTCCCAAGTGCATTTCTGTATCAAATCTTGTCAGAAAGGGGCATTAGGAGTAACACAGAGTACCTTAATTCTAGAGTGAAAAGAATGTAATTTGGTTTATTCAAGTCTGCTCATAATTGTATTTCTCCTTTTGATTAAAGATCATGTTCCTGAGCCCAAGCAAGGAATAAAAAGAGAAAGTGCTATTCTATTACTCAATTCAAGTTCTTTTATTAAGTTGGGTTCACCCCCACTTCAAATAGGTAGAAGGATTTATTCTTCAAATCTGCACAGATCTTGACCCTTATTTGAGCAGAAACAACCATTGTACCATGACTCGTACCACAGGTGAAATTAAAAGGCAACCCTGAGAAACATATCTGAAACAGAGTACTGTTATCAACAACCTGGTTGTGGTATTGTCCTACAGGCTTGCAAAATGTTACCACTGGGAGAAACTGGGTAAAGGGTGCACTGGGTCTTTACTATTTTTTCCAACTGTATGAAATCTACAAACTTCTCAATAAAATTTTCAATTAAAAAATCAAAGCCCGAAGCCCTGATGTATATAATTTACATGCAGATGATTCAGGAAAAATACTCTGTGTGTGTGTGTGTGTGTGTGTGTGTGTGTATGTACAGAGAGTAGTGGGTGGAGGGAAGAAGAAAGGATGGAAAATGGGGTAAACATTTACATTAAGTGATTCTGCATAAAGAATAAACAGGTGTTCTTTGTATTATTCTTACAACTTTTCTGTAGGTTTAAAATTCTTTCTGAATACATTTCAACAGAGCCATCCACATTTACACTGAAGTTTGTCATGACACTCCCATCACTATTATTTTTTCATCCTCACAAGCTTGATAGAAGTAGCATCTCATTTGGAGTTCCTTTATTTGGGTTGGCATGTTCAAGTTCTTTTTGTAAGTTTTCTATTATAATAGAAATATTTTTCTTAGTGATTTGTGAATTTTTTTAACCAATGCTATATGAAATACATTAAGCCTTTGTCATATTTGCTACAAATAGTTTTAAACACAGTAATCTTGAAGTTTTCCTTAGAGCATTTCAAATAATTCCATCCTGAGTAATGCTATTTATAAGGGAAAGTAAGATGATACTCAGGTAGCCACGTTCAAGTTCTACTGGCATTTTTAGTTACCACTGAAAAGTCCTTTAAATGAAAAGTCCCACTCACCAAGTATGCATCTTAACACAATCCAATGTAGATAATAAGATAAGGGCATCCAATCAGAAACGAAATGAAAAGATAAGGGCGTTTTTTTGCCTAAGCACGCCACACACATCGAACAAAGTCTTATTCTATTTAGTCTAAAGTCCAAATTGTCTCTAGAAACTTTTAATCATCCCATCAGAAATGTAAACTCTGTAAGAGATGGGCAGTTAGAAAAATGGTCAAGTTTAAGGAAGTGGTTGTCAGTTTGTTTTTAATGTATAAACTGATTCTCTTTCAAATCATTATTTCCAGAAATCAGAGTGACGTGTCCAGTTAGGCAGTAAAACTACAAGCTTCTAATATTTCCCATAAGCCAAGAGACAATAGCCTCATTCACCATTCACACTGGAAAAGCACAATGTCATGTAATTTATATAAGCCATAAGTGGAAAGATCAGGAGCTTCATACAGCTTGAGACCAGTTTAACAATACCAAGTCTTGCTAAATCTATTAAATTTCTTAGGATATGAAAAATATGTGGTCACTACAACTCCAAATAGAGTTATAAAATCTGTAATTCCATAACCTGAATGTCACAATATATTAATACTCGTTCTTCACAAAGAGTAGGCAGAAAATATCTGTTTGTGTGCCTGAACCCATTAAAATTAAAATTTAAAAGATAATAGAGTTTGTATTCCCATTTTAACATTTTTCAACAAGATAGTGAGAATATTTACTGTGGAACGGTTAATATTATTTCCATATAACCTAATATACTAATATCTAAAAGAATTCAGATCATCTTAAACCATTCTGTATGAATTATAAACAGCAAAATGGAAAAAGAAAGAGCTATAATCTGGAAAAAGCTCAATAAAGAAACTGAAATTAGGGTACTAAACTCTGTATCTTATGTGATTAAATATTCATATTTTTACTCTATATAACAGAAGAAGTTTTAGTCATGTGCAATTCAAACGGGCTAAATAACTTAATTGCATAATGAGGAATTCTGTACAATACCTGTTGATCAGTTTCACATGTTTTATTTTAAAAATTGGTATTCACACTTTTTTTCATTTCCCATGAGATCTAAATTACCTAGGAAAGCTGAAAGAAAGCTAGACAAATATCTGCTGTTAAAAACCTTACTCTATTTTTAGGAAAAAACCAAAGTTTAAAACAAATTCACATTCATTTAAAATATGTCGCCTGTATGAGAACCACTCTTATGTGGGACTGGTGGCTGTATCCCAAGATAAATGATTTCAGGTTATACCTTACTGATTCCACTGGCATAAATGAAACCTTAAAACTCACAGGTGTGGAATTACTTCACATGCAGTTTTAATAAAAATAAGTACTTCTTTTCTAATTATACTGCTCACTACCAGGAACAGTGGGGCAGAGTGTTGGGCTTGTGGGCACTTCTCTTTTCCTGTTTGAAAACTGTGTGCTGGGAGGGGAGGGGAGGAGAAGCTGCAGGACAGGAGAAAGACAGGGCCTGAGGCGCAAGTCTTTTCTCAGGTATTAAGCTGAAAGAGGAAATTTTAACGGAAATACTTAAGGACCCAGTAGCTGGGGAAGGGAGGATGAATATCAATTTCTAGAAACACTTGTGTATCAGTGGAAGGGAGTAAAATGTCTGTCAGGGTATCTGCGCAAGATTAAATAAAACATCAGAGGGAAAATCACATATTACAAGAAAAAGCAACTTCTGAATTGGCCACAAAAATGGGCTTTTTTTAGAACAATCTTCTTTTTTTGCATTCTGGAAGGCCCAAGCCATTCTCGGTGGCCCTTTCGCGGGGTCGCTCTGAGGAACCTCACCACTTCCATGGTTACTCCCTAAAATCAAAACCTTTTAGGCTTCTCTGACCATTCATAGCCCTATGTTCCCCACTTCTAGTTCAAGGCAAGTCGCCTCCCGGGGAATGCCCCATAAATGGCATATTCCTTCATTACTTTTTAATCTATAAAATACAACCAAGAAATTTTTCTGCGTGCTTTTTTTTTAACCATTCAAATAACCCAAAGATCCAAGAATAACTTCTACAGTCAAGGGTGTCAACGTGTAAAGTCAACATTTTCTCGGTATACCAGTACCTTTCCAAGACCCCAGGTGTTGATCCAGGATCCCTCTTCCTTGGCAGGGCAAGGCCCCTGGATAGAGGAGCTGTGGCTGTTACTCCTTGTTTAATTTGACTCGAAAACACGTTTTCTCCATTCTTGAAGCCCTGCCCTTTTTATTATGCTTTACACCGCCCAAATGTGAGGTTTACCTCTCCCTGGGAAAAAAAAGCAAGCCGCACACACATGTCACAGCTCCGCCTGGCAATACCAGCTCACTCCTCAGTGCCTCAGGGGTCAGACTGAAGACAAACCGGTTTATTCTGTCAATGTAGTCCTTACAAAATCACTTAGTTGGGGGGTGGGGGGGGCGGAGGGGTAGATTCAGGTAAAGGTGTGAAGGAATTCTCAGCTGAAAGGTGAGACTTACATGTTGGCATCACTGCGCTGAGGTCCCCAGGGCCCGCACGGTCATGGTCCACAGTCTTCCCCTGGCTCGGCAGCTCTGAGTTCCTCGACGGAGACCCCGGGCGCCCGAGCGGAGCGCGGCGGCCGGACCCTCCTTCACGCTCTTTCTGGAGAGTTCATTGGGGCTTCCTGGCAGCCACTCCACGCCCGCGCAAGGTGGAAGGCCGGCGCGGCAGAGTTCAAGTACGGATCGTCGCGGCTACGGGGAGGGCGGGGCGGCAGGTCCTCCCTTACAGACAAGTTTAAGAAAAGTTAGGGCGAGAACGTGAGGGCGGTTGGGTCTGCCTCTGAGCTGCTGCCGGGTGCTCCAGGTGATCTGGGCCGGGCGCGGGGTGGAGGGGGTCTGACCCGACAAGTCCTCGCCCCCGCCCGCGGGAGGCGGCACGTGGTCACCCTTTGTGGCTCTGGTTCCCCAACCCCATCCCCACCCCCCGCCCGCGCGCTCCAGCTGCTCCCAGCGCCTGTCCACTTGGCCGGAGCTGGGGGCTCAGGTGCGGCTGCCCCGGCGGCGCGCGGCGTCTGGCCGGGCCCCGCGCGGCCCTGCGGCGGCCCCAGTCTCGACGCTCCGCTGCGGGGGCCGTCCCCAGAGCGCGGCTGCCCCACCCAGGATCGCCTGCCCCGGGGCAGTCAGACTGCGAGGCTGGAGAGGCGCTCCTCCAACGGGCAGCCGGGTCGGGATGGGCGATTGGCGCAGGGCCGGGCTCGGCTGCCGGCGGGGGGAGGGGACGGGGCAGACCCGAGGTCAGCAGAAAGCCGTGAGCCCTGAATTCAGGAGACTCTCCGCCCAAGAAAGGAGAAGCTCGGAATGCGGGCGGCGAAGTGGGCATCTCCTCCCCGCCTGCTGGGATTCCGTGTTCTCAGCCCACCCAGGTCCCTGCGCGGGACCCCTCCACCAAATTCCCGGGCACCGCCTTGCTTTTCTTTACTTTTCTTGATCTTTTCTGTCCCTTTTCCTTCCCTGCTCTCTAACTCCTGTTTTCTTTCATCTCTCCCCTTTCTTCTTTCTTTCTTCGTCCTCTTGTTCTTTTTCCTTCTAAAAATCGGAGTGAAGTCCGTGTGTCTTCCGGTACCATCGCCCCATCGCGTGGTCTCTTCGGGAAAGGGGATGTCTCTCACCACACCCTTCTCCACCGAGGGTGAAAACCAGACGGAAGAGGCGGCTGAGAAGGCGGCAGTTTCAGTACACCTATTCCCACCCCCGCACCCACCACAGATACACCCACTACCTGCTCCCCACGATTTGCTGACACCTATAGTTCCGCAAGTAGATATTCATCATTTTGACTTAGAATTTTGTCTTCTTCATTACATGCCGCTAAATACCCCCGAGACGTGGTAATACTTAAAACCTTTGCCACTGCCTTTAGTTTGAGTTGTTCAAATCCCTTCAGGAAAGAAGTATTTGAAGGGGGAGTGAGTGCTGTGATATGAGGTGGAAACAAACTGGGAGGGGGGGGTCGGCCTGAAAATGGGTGCAGAGAGATTCAGTGAAAGCAAAACTTGGCAGCACTAGTGTCAAACTGATCCACAGTTTTGACTAAGCCTATCCTGCCAGGACCCTCTCTACTGCCTCACTGGGTCTTAGAGATAGGACTAGATAAATTGCACTTTCTTTTAAAATCTGCATCATCCAAAAAAAAAAAAAAAAAGGAAGGGGGCTGGGAAAATGTTCACATAACATTTCATTCAGCAGAATTGATTTGCAAATACAAACCCCAGTTACTCACTGAGGAAAAGTGCCCTGCCTGGACTCCAGTGCTCCTACAAAGTAACTGACTGGCAAAAAGATCTGGACACACCTCCTGGGTGATGAGAAGAGGGAAAAAAAGGACTCACACTTGGAAAGTAGCTCCCTTCCCCTTGTGAACTGCCAGTTCATCCCTGAAATGCTGGAGGCAGATCTTCCAGTGATAGAGCTGGATTACACAGCCAGAGCCCGAGCAGCCCGGCTTGAACAGTGAGTATGCACATGCATACATACACGAGCCACACAAAGAAGTGCCAACAAATTTATAAAACATTGATGGGCTCGCGATAGAAAACGGTCCGGGTGGAGAGAAAGTAGAGCAGGACTGGAGCACAGACAGCTACTGGCAGAGAGGAAGCTGGAAGGCCGCCACTAAATTCAGAGGGCTGAAAATCCAGGGTGTGTTCTTCTTGTGACTTTTATCGGTGTTTATTTTGATGAATGAACAGTATAATTAATAGAGACATTGAATTTAGCACTTAAGGGAAATTGAAGTTCCTCTGTCCAGAGCTCTCTTATTACAGAATGGGAAATGAGACCCAGAGATGAGGCCCGCACTAACTAGAAGTGGCCAAGGGCTAGCATCCAGGTCTTATAATTCAAATCAGTCTATATGACACCAGGATGTCCTAGGAAAATTTAAGTGCCACTCATTGAATTTTCTTTAGAGTATTTATTATTTCATGGTTCTCAGGTGCAGGGATCAGAGGGCAGCTTAGCGCAGTATCTCACAAGACTGGCAAAGCCTGCAGTCTCATCTGAAGCCACAACCGAGGAGTGAGCGGCTTCCAAGCTCATACATGTAGTTGGTTCCCCTTGGAATTTTAAAGCTGGGAGACACAAAGGCATAAAATGAGATATAAATAATTGTTTTTGGGTTCTGTAGAGAAATAGAACAAAGAGGGTGTACACGTACATATTAGGAGAGATTTAAGGAATTGGCCTGTGTGATTGTAGAAGTACAAGTTCAAAATCTGCAGGGTAGGCCAGCAGGCTGGAGACAGGGAAGATCTACAGTCCAAGTCCAAAGGTAGTCTGATGGCAGGAGGTGAGTCTTTGCTCTATTAAGACCTTCCACTAATGGGATGAGGCCCACCTCCATTACAGACAGGAATGTGCTTTACTCAGTGTCCACTGATCTAAATGTTAACCTTGTCTAAAAAACATCTTCACAGAAACATCCAGAATAATGTTTGACCAAATATCTGGACACTGTGGCCCAGCCAAGCAGACATATAAAATTAACCATCATAGTAACTGAAACAAATACACATATGCCTGGAAGATAGGAGTAGTATATTTACATGTGCCATTATATGCTAAAATGTTCATAAAAATATATATATATAGTTATTTCTATATGATTCCATGAGTCATAGGTAAAATATTTCTTGAGACGGGGCCTGTCATTCATTAGTACATTAGTGTACTAATGAATGTGTATTTTGATACTTCTGTCCTTGAACTGAGGATTTGTTCTTTTCCTTGAAAGAGTTTATTAGGAGGGGCGTCTGAATGGCTTGGTCAGTCAAGTGTCTGCCTTCAGCTCAGGTCAGGATCTCAGTGTCTAGGGATCGAGCCCCACACTGGGCTCCCTGCTCAGTGGGAGCCTGCTTCTCCCTCTCCCTCTGACCCTCTTCCCTGTTTGTGCTCTCTCTCTTTCTCTGTCTCAAATAAATAAATAAAATCTTTTTTAAAAAACATAAGAATAGGGAAAGGGAGAATGAACAGGAAAGTACATGATCTTTTAATGTAACAACCTGAGTTCAATACTTGTTCCTGTAATTCACCACCACTATGAACTCTGGCAGTTTACTATGTAAACCATAAACCTGATTTGTAATAATACTTATAATGTTTAACTCATGGGGTCATTAGGCAGCTTCAGTGAGCTAACAAGACAGAGCACCCAGCATATTTCCTGGAATTTGGTAATATCTGTTGCCTTTCCCTGCCTCATGCATCATCCTAAAACTGAAAGTGCCAGGACCACATTCCTTTGCACACAGGAATCCTCTGACAACATTCCAGACAAAATGAATATTGAACATCTGTTTGAATCCTTAGCATTGATGAACACTCAACTATGAGAAACTTCCTCTTTCTGTTGATTGAATCAAACATTCATGCCATCAGCTTCCATTCAGAACAAGGACATTCTATCTTCCACAAAAAGCCTTTCAAATATCTGAAGACAGCTAGCATCTCTCTCTACTCAGCTTTTCCTTATTCAGTTTCCACAGCCATGATTATTTTAACCATTTAGTGCCTGGCCCCTCATTACACATGTGATTCACCCTTTCCTGTGGAAACGGGAGTCAATATCAGTCCTCTTGACAACCTACTCAAGGTGGATTCCACAGCTCCTGGTAACAGTGAGATCCTTACCTTTCCTAAACTGGCTATTTCTCTTATGTAAATAAAAGCTAACATTGACCTTTTAAGCAGCCACATAAATATTTATAGTAGGAATAGGAGTACCTATTATTATATTGATCTTCTACCATATGGTAGGGAATGTATAAATTTTATGCTACAAAGCTAGCTGCTCAAGATATATATCTTAATTTGTAAATAATTCAACCCAATTTCTGTTTTAATCTCTTATTCTGCCTTAATCAGTTGGATTCCTCCCTCTTTCACCAGGCTAGTTGCTTTCTTTAGAAGGGAGGGTAGAAAAACAGGTCCTTGATTTATCTGGGTCAGCAGACATCAACCTGCTAATGACCAGGGATGCTGATGACCTGATCATCAGTCCACATAGGTTGTCAATCTTGTCAATGAGTCCCCTCCAGGTTTGTGACTCTCTCTTGACTTCTTGATGGTCCATCACTATCCATCAACCTAGCCCATTCTAGGCCCTTGGCCCCTCTCTGGAATTTCACAGAGATGGGAGAGGCAGCATTCAGGAAACCACTCAGTTCTCTGCTCTAATACACCCACTAATCTCTCTTACTTCCCCTTCTAACCTGAGAAGGGAGATAGTTTCTCTTTCTCTGCTGTGTCTCAACACTTCATCTTTATCTCCACTTCTCTTAGTTCTCTTGGTGTGATGCTTAGGGTATGAAAAACAAATCCAGACACCCCAAATTCTTCCAGTTTTTTTTCTTCTCTGACCCATCATTTCCAGAAGCTGCGAGCATACATCAGCTTGAAACTTGTATAGGGAGGAGGAGAGGGGGAAACAACTAAAGGGAAAAGGGAAAACAAAAAGTTAATCTCACAAAAATATCATGCCTCCACAAATTCAGATGCTCTGCAAATGATTGTTCTTCCCATTTAAAGATAGGAAATTAAAGTTCAAAGTGCTTATGCACCTTATCCAAGATCACATAGCAAGTAAGGGAAAGCTGAGCCCACACCAGTCTGATTTCCAATATTGTACTTTTCCCACATGGCCTCTCTTCACTGTTGGTCCCACTTACCTTTTCCCATGAGGGGTCACGAGGTCAGACAGCCTGTCCTGCCCTAATGCAATAATCTGAATCCAGGTCAGGGAGTCTAGTATTTTATTTTGTTGCATTCAATCCAGTTTGTAGAGATCCATTTGAAATTTGATTCCTGTATTAATGTTGTTAACAATCTTTTCCAAGTTTTTGTTACATGAAGATTTAACAATTCTATTTTCTATATTTGAGTCATAAATGACAATACTGACCCAGCAGAGTCCTGTGGAATTCCATGAAGGGGCTGCTGCCTAATAACTAATTTACTAAGAGTCAATGTTGGAAGACACACATTTTCAACCAGTTCTTATCTGACTTGCTTTACTCTTCTACCATCTGTTTTCCCCAGCTGGGGCCCCCAGATGATCACAGGACAGTATATATGTCAGGAAATTCATATAGCTTTTATACTCTCCTGATCTGCTTACCAATCTAGATGTTCTAGTTTTCATCTGTGAACGTGAGTTTGAGGATAGGACTTGCTCTTGGTGAGCTCTTACTGGCTCTTAGTAATATCTCCTTCTGTTCAAGGCTCAAAGTTATCTTTTGTATAGCCCATCCTTGACAATGTCTAGGAGGAACAGGAAATTTATTAGATTCTACGTCCCACAAATCCTTTTTTCTGATGATAAATTCAAAATAAATTAGGTATTGCTTTAAAGCTGACGTGACATGCATTGTGAATCTGATTCTCCTAGCCTTTGGTGACTAATGTAGGCTGCTGTGAATTTCATGTACTGGCAGCTAGCTCTGCAGTCTTCCATTGATAATGAAAATATTAATATTGACAGCAATTACCTTCATTAGAACTGCCTACACACCTGACACTCTATTGAAATAATTACATGCAGTACCTCCTTTACTCTTCACACCAGCACTAAAGATACTGAGATTTGGCCTAAAAGAGCCTAGGCAATCAGAATTTAAAGTCAGTTTTTTCTACCTCAGCTCCTATACCCTTGACCAACCAACCCCAGTCCAGCCTGGAACATTTACATAGAGGTTTGAGTGGGCAGTCTGGTCAGAAGACATGCAAGCGAAATAGATATGGATCCAAGAAGTACAAGCATACAGGTGTTTCTGCCTGTGTTACCCTGCTTTTAAAAGCACTCTAAAACCAGCTTTCATTAGCAGGGTGGGCATTGGTTAATGTGTCTGAGAATCCAGCTGAACAGATAAACTTCTCAGTAGCAGAAACTGGGAAACAATCCTGAATTATATAAGATCAAATGTAAATAAATACAATAATAAGAGCTACATTCCTCCAAGTAATCATTAATTTCCCTTTCATTCATTTATCCATTCATCAATAAAAATGTTGATTGCCTACTTTATGTCAAGCATTGTTCTAAGCACTGTCTTTATAGCAATGGACAAAAATAAAGTCTGCTTTCATTGAGCTTAAATTCCCTTGGGGTGGGAGAGAAGGTAAATGGTAATGTAATAAAAAATACATTTGGAATCTATAGATGCCCATAAGTTCCATGAAATAAAAGCAAGGAGGGATTTTAAAAGATTGCGATGACAGGTGCAATTTTCTAAAAGAGTGGTCAGGGAAAGCCTCTCTGATAAGATGTCATCATAGAAGAAATTTGAATTAAGTGGTGAATAGAACCAGACAGTTATACAAAGGGAGAGTGTTCCAATCAGGAAGGATAACAAGTGCAAATGCCCTGTAGTAGTATAGGCTTAACCTGCATATCAGAATAAGGAGAACAGAGAGGCAGGACTTGAAGCCAAAAGAAAGAATGAGATCTGAGAGAGCACAGGCAAGAGAACAGACATTGGATTTTTTTGTAGGATAAATAAACATTGGAATAATTTTGAATAGACAAAAGTGTCATCTGACATATTAGAACATAGAAACTAGGGAGTTCAAAAGTGGAAGCAGAGAGACTATTTAGTAGGCTGCATCATTAAAGAAAGATTAATAATGATTTGAACTAAGGTGATAGGAATGGGAGTGGTGAAAAGTTACTGGACTTTGGATATTTTGAACGTTATTTGCTGATAACTGGATCTGGAGTAGAAATGCGAGTGCTCTGGCCTTTTCATCTTGATAGCTGAGTGACTTGAGTTGCTAATACCTGAGGGAGCAGACCGAGGGAGAAGCAGGTTTGTGAGGGAAATCAAGAGGTCAGTTTTAGAGATGGTAAGTCTGAGATGTCTATTAAACAGTATAATACATGCAACTATCACACTGCTTGGAAATGTGTTAGGTGCTTGATAAAAGTTCCTTAATTAAGCAAGCAAGCAGTGTGTCCTAAGATTTTTCTTGAGATCTCTGTCGAATTTCTTTAGCAACTGTTTGTAGAATAAACTTTCATAGAAGAGTAAGAAATTTCATGAAGTCACGAAGAATAAGTTTGATTCTCAGCGACAGAGGAAGAGAGTGAGAATTTGGAGCAGTCAGACTGTTTTAATCACAATGTAGGAAATGATGATAAATCCTTAAGGGCAAGCAAGGAAATGGCCTGGCTACAGTCATAGATTCTAGAGGCTGATAAGGAGTGAAAGGCTAATTGACGGCAGATTGTGGAAGGCTTGGAGGGTCAGACTAAAGAGTTTGACTTATTTTCAATTGTCGTCTGTTTTTGTTTATCTAGTTGGCAAAGGAGCCACAGGATGAAAGCAATGTTTGTAGAAAATTCATCAGAATGGACTATATTAGAAAAGATTTATGCAAGAGGAGGACTGTAGTAGCTCTGAGTGAGAAAGTATTGTGGGAACAATGGAAATGGGAAAGCAAGCAACAGGTTCAAGAGGCTTATGAAGGTTCTTCTGTGGTTCTTATCTAGTCCAACCTCCATAACAGATACCAAAGCTCTTTGATGTTTGGCATCATGCCAACAAAGTATGATTGCCTGGATTCTTGTTAATTTACCCAATTATACATAATCCTTTGTTATTTTTCACATGATCTAGCTGTCGGAGTCACCAGGGCTGTTTACTAGGGTGGTGGTTCTCTTTCTCAGCACATGGTAGGAGGACTCTTTCATTTCCCTAGGATGTGAGGCATAGGAATATGACTTACTTTGGGAAATAGGAGATGAGCATAAATGGTGTGTGTCACTTTTTGGGACAGAGTTTTTATTTATTTTTTTACTTTTTATTATTTTTAAAGGTTTTATTTGTTCATTTGAAAGAGAGAGAGAGAGCACAAGCAGAGGGAGACACAGAGGCAGGAGAGAAGCTGGGAGCCCGACAGAGGGTTGAATCGCAGGACCTGGAGATCATGACCTCAGCTGAAGGCAGATGCTTAACCACCTGAGCCATCCAAACACCCTGGGGCAGAAGTTTTTAAAAAGTAGAGTGCAAATTCATCACCATCTCTTCCTGATGCAGCCACTGGCAATGTTAAAAACTAGTGGAGATTGCATCAGCTGATTTCATCAGTTTCAAAGTAAGGATGATTGAAACAGCTACTGCAGCAAACCAGCAGAGTCAAGTGTGAGTGAGAAGATTTGTTCCTATAAGCCACTAAAATTGGGGTTATTTGTAACTAGGGTATAATCAAGTTAATCCTGAACTGATACAGTAACTGTTATCTGAGGAATTGATAAGTATTATACAGTCAAATGTCAAAGATATTTAAATAATTTAAAGGAAGGTATTTTATGTGGGAAATCTTATTTTTGCTTTTCAAAAGTATTGAGCAAAAGATATAACACAAACTGTAATGATATTCATAACTCTGGCCAAAAAGAGACAAGCAAACAGGAAGTAATAGTTTTTATTATGTATTTGCTTTCCTGAGTTGATTCTATACAAGTTTTCTGCGACCCGTTTGTTTTTTTTAAATCAAAGGAAAGTAATTTTCCAGGGATTTGGCAGAAAATGGAAAGTGTGTGCGTATGTGTGTGTGTGCGCGTGCGTGTGTGTGCGCATGTGCATGAGAGAAGGGAAAATCAAATTCCTCATGGGAGAAAAACAAATAGGGACAGGAAGTAAACACTTTGTGAAACCAATACTAATATTCTTTACTGGTACAGAACTTAATATCTGAGATACTTTTCTACAATTGAGAAAAAATAATTAATTTGAAAAGCTGATTAAAAAGATAAACACACTCAACACAAAGGACATTATGTCATTTCATTTAGAACCACATGGCCAAGAATACTTATAGATGTGAACACACAATAAATTTTACATTTTAGGCATATTAGAACTGACAGAGCCTCTTTTGGACCAAACTCTGGGTCAGCTCCTCAGAGCCTAACTAGACCCGATCCTTGGGCATGTCCTCAAGAGCTCAGTTTTAGCAAGAATCCTGCTAAGTCAGTTTAGCCAGAAACCCCACCCCTGATATCTGAACAAATTCCTCATCCCAGCCATTTCCCAGGTAGTATCTGGTCATCGTGGCTTACCTGCACAAGAATCCTGTCAAGTTCATTTAGTCAGAATCCCCCTTTACCCCTGATGTTGCCTCTTAGTAGGTCTTTGGTCCTAAGCTACCCCTTATGTAGATCCCAAAGCAGTCCCCTACCTCTCTACTGACATCAGAGGAATTTCTTACCTCCAATTTCTTTCTTTTTTTTTTTCTTTCTCAAGATTTTATTTATTTATTTATTTGACACAGAGAGAGAGAGCACAAGAAGGAAGAGTGGCAGGCGGAGGGAGAGGGAGAAGTAGGCTCCCCACTGAGCAGAGAGACAAATGTGGGGCTCCGTCCCAGGACCCTGGGATTATGACCTGAGCCAAAAGCAGATACTTGACCATCTGAGCCACCCAGGTGCCCCTGGTACCTCCAATTTCTGAGCCTTCATGGATTGAGAGCAGTTGTGCTTGTTCCCTATTGGTCTCCATCGCAGCATATCTAGGTTTGACTTCCATCTGTGAAATATTTCTTTTCCTCCATTAGCTTTCCCGATTCATATACTGATCTTTGTATGACAGGTATCTCCACGTCCCACCGAAGATGGGGTTTGTTCAAAGGCAAATTATTTCATAATCATGTAAAATAAATGTTAAATAGTGGGGTAAATGGTGAAAATGGTAATTTAAAAACTGAAGAATACCTTATCAACTTGAGCACATTTATTAAGAATTAATTATTTACAAGGTTGAAGTTGAGTACCTTTGTTCTGGTTTTTCAAAAATTATGCTTAAAAGCCAAGTTTCAAAATATGTAAAATCCTTGTCATGCTGAGCTAATTGAATTTATATTCTTAAGTAGTATCTTTACTCTGCCATAACTTTGAACTAAGTGCAATTTCTTAACATCGATGAAGTTAATCTCACATTTTTTAATTTAATACATTTTATTTAACATACCTATGTGCTGTAATCTTGTCCCAGTTCATAAATAAATATAGGAGACCTCAAAGACGATAGTAGCTATCATTTCCAGTGCTAATTTTTAGGGCATACTTACTACATCCTACTAAATCTTACTGCAATGCTTTTTAAGTGATTCTGAAATAATCAACTCTTATGTTAGGTTTTAGTCCAGAAAATTTTAAAACAAAAATCAAAATCAGTATATATTGCTTATATTTCTAGAAACACTAACAAATGCCACACACACACATACACACACACAATACTTGACTCATCAAACATATCTACTGTTGACAAAATTCTATCAGTATCTAAGGGGAAAACTCAGGAGAGTTACTAATCTGTATAGGAAGGTTTTCAGGAAGGCCGAGAAATATGATGGAAAATAAGACATATCTCTTAAACAGTAGAGGAGGGTTGTTAAAAAAAAAGGGATAAGCTGTCAAATTTGTTTCAAATGAATAGTTGCTCATTGAACTTAGCTTTGAAATAGAGGCCTCAAAGATTAAGAAATCAAGAAGTTCTAGAACCTGGGTCCAGCAGAAAGGGCAATGAACGTGGGACTCCAGTAGAAAACAGAGCACAGTAGAAAAACACACAGATGGGAACCACAGAAGCAGGGATAAAAACCCAGGCCCAGGCTCTATCACTCACTCATTAGGTGGCCTTGGGCAGAGATTGGTCTCGAGCCTGATTCCATATCTACAAGTGGGAATAAATGATGCCCAGCTTCACTCATTGTTATTATGCTTAGAGATCTTATTTGTAAAATGTTGGGCAGAGTCAGAGCTTTGAGATAACAGGAGCTATTATTATTAATTGTAATTAGAAACAGAATCAGGTCTTTCTATGGAAAAAAATTCCCTTAGTGAAGAAGGCAAAATTCACTAACAATGTATAGCAAAAAATAGTTGTTAAATCAAACCAAGTTGGATTCTGTGACTCTTTTTAGTGTCTCTATGTTACCATCTTGCATATAGTTGTACACAGCATTACTTGATTTGTGGTGTAATAGATTTTGCTATTTCAGATGTTCATAGTCTGGCTGACCACCATAGAATAAAGACAAAGATCTTGGACTATGGAGTTGTGACATACCCACCAAAGTTTTTTTTGGTGTTTCTGTATTTACTGTAAATGTATAAGCCAGGTAAACTGGGTATTCAGCATACCTAAAACCTTTCCAACACAATAATTTTGTGAGCAGTACCATCACCCGAAACTACTTTTTTCTGAGTTCTCTATAAACCAGTTCTGTTTTTTATTGACAAGAAAATTACAAGACCCTTGTTCTCATAATTTCCCTGAAGTGCCACTTGTATTATGCATGGGGTTTTTAAAAATAATTTCTTATTTGTTTTATTGAAACATTCCAAAATGTCTTTTCAAACTAAAGTTAAAATAAGGAGCACCCAGGTGGCTGAGTTGGTTAAGCATCTGCTTTCAGCTCAGGTCATGATCCCAGGATCCTGGAATTAAATCCCACTGGGCTTAGAGGGGAGTTTGCTTCTCCCTCTCCCTCTGCCTGCCACACCCCCTGCTTATGCACACTCTCTTTCTCTCTCTCTCTCTCTCTCAAATAAATATATAAAATATTTTTTAAAATAAAGTTAAAATAATACATTGAGCTAAAACACCTTTTTTAATGTAATAAAATACACATAACATAAATTTACCGTTTTAAACATTTTCAAGTGTTCAGTGCATTAAATACATTCTCATTGTTGTCAACCAGCACTACTTTCTATCTTCACAAATTCTTCATCTTTCCAATCTGAAACTCTATACCCATTAAACAGTAACTCCTCTTTCTCACCTCCCCCAGCCTCGGGTAATTTCTATTTGGCTTTCTATCTCCATGGATTTGATTTATTCTAGGTGCATCATATATGTTTCCTTTGTGTCTGGCTCATTTCACTTGGCATAACGTCTTCATATTTCATCTTGTGTTGCAGCACATAAAAATAATTTCATTTCTTTTTAAGGTTGTGAGGTTTTTTTCCACTTCCAAAGGCATGAATTATCAATTAACCTTTTTTTAATATTTTATTTATTTATTTGACAGACATCACAAGTAAGCAGAGAGGCAGGCAGAGAGAGAGGAAGGGAAGCAGGGTCCCTGCTGAGCAGAGAGCCTGATGTGGGGCTCGAACTCAGGACCCTGGGATCATGACCTGAGCCGAAGGCAGAGGCTTTAACCCACGAGCCACCTGGGCGCCCTCAATTAGCCTTATTTTTAATGGACTTTTTTTTTTAGGAGCAGTTTTAGGTTCATAGCAAAATTGAGAGGATGATACAGAGATTTCCCAAACATCCTCTGTCCCCACATAGGCACAGCCTTCTCCATTGTCACCATCCCCCCACCAGAGTGGTACATTTGCTGCAACTGATGAACCTACATTGACACATCATTATAACCTCCAAGTCCATAATTTATGTTAGGGTTCACTCTTATTATGCATTCCATGAATTTGGACCAGTGTATCAGGACATGCATACAGAATATTTTCATCGTCCTAAGAATCCTCCATGCTCCGTCTATTCATCCCTCCCCCAACCCCTGGCAACCACTGATCTTTTTACTGTCTCCATAGTTATGCTTTTTCAGAATGTTATATGGTTAGAATTATATTGTATGGTTGATTTCATTCACTTAGCAATATGCATTTAAATTTCTTCCATGTCTTGATAGCTCATTTCTTTCTAGTGCTGAATAAAATTCTTTCCTCTGGACATAGTACAGTTTATCTATCCATTCACCTACTGAAGAACATGGTTTTTTACATTTTAATTCTTGTATAGTTACAGTGTTATATTAGTTTCCATTGTACAATATAGTGACTCAACAATTCTAGAAATCACTTAGTGTTTATCAGGACAAGTGCACTCCTTAATATCCATCACCTATTTCACCCATCCCCCTACCCACCTCCCCTCTGGTAACCACCAATTTGTTAGTGTGTTCTGTGTTTTTTGTTTTTAAGTAAGCTCTGTGCTCAATATGGGATCTGTACTCATGACCCTGAGATCAAGAGTCATGTGCTCTACTAACTGAGCCAAGCAGGCGCCACCCCCCCATCAGTTTGTTCTTTATAGCTGAGTCTGTTTCTTGGTTTGTCTCTCTCTCTCTCTTTTTTAACATTTTCTCACTTTTTCTGTAGTTTCTTAAATTCCACACATGAGTAAAGTCATGTTATTTGTCTTTCTCTGACTTATTTCACTTAGCATAATACCCTCTAGCTCCATCCATGTCATTACAAATGGCAAGATTTCTTTCTTTTTTAATGGCTGAATAATATCCCATATAATATATTATATATAATAGTCCATATATATAAAGAATATATATATATATTTGTCCATCTATCACAATTTGGCTATTATAAATACTACTATAAACATAGGGATGTATATCCCTTTGAATTTCTGTTTTTGCATTTTGGGGGTAAATACAATTAGTAAATCATAGGGTAGTTTTACTTTCAACTTTTGGAGGAACCCTCATACTGTTTTCCACAGTAGCTACACCAGTTTGCATTCCTACCAACAGTGTGAGAAGGTTTCTTTTTCTCCACATCCTTGCCAACAGGTTATTTCCTGTGTTTTTAATCTTACCCATACTGAAGGACATCTTGGTTTCTCTAAGTCTTGACAGTTATGAAGACATCTGCTATAAATACCCATGTACATGCTTTCTTGCAGATGTAAGTTTACGACTCTTTTGCATTAATACCAAAAAGCATCATTGTTGGATCATATGGTAAGGATATATTTAGTTTTGTAAGACACTACCAAACTATATTCCAAAGTGGCTGTACCATTTTGCATTTCACCAGCAATGAATGAGGATTCCTGTTGTTCCACATCCTTGCCAGCATTTGGTGTTGTCAGCGTTCTGGATTTTGACCATTGCAATAGGTGTGTAGTGATATCTCATCTTAATTTGCATTTCCCTGATGACATATGAGTGGAGCCTTTTTTCATATATTGACTTTTCATCTGTATGTCTTCTTTGTCAAGGTGTCTGTTAAGGCCTGTTTTTCAACTGAGTTGTTTGTTTCACTATTGGATTTTAAGTGTTCTTTGTATATCTTGGATAATAGTCCTTTATCAGATGTATCTCCTACAAGTGTTTTCTCCAAGTCTGTGGCTTTTCTGCTCATTTTCTTCACATTGTCTTTTGCAGAGCAGAAATGTTTAATTTTTTTTAAAGATTTTATTTATTCATCTGATAGACAGAGATCACAAGTAGGCAGAGAGGCAGAGAGGGAGGGGAGGAAGCAGGCTATCTGCAGAGCAGAGAGCCCGATGCGGGGCTCGATTCCACGACCCTGGGATCATGACCCGAGCCGAAGGCAGCGGCTTTAACCTGCTGAGCCACCCAGGCGCCCCAGAAATGTTTAATTTTAATGAAGTCTTTCACAGATTGTGCCTTTGGTGTTGTATCTAAAGAGTCATCCTTATACTCATAGTTTCTCATAGGTTATATTCTAGGAGACTAATGGTTTTGTTTTATAGTTGGGTCTGTGATCTATTTTGAGTTAATTTCTATGAAGAGTATACGGTGTGTGTCTGCCATTGATTTTTTGCATTTGGCAAAAAACTGTTACAGCACCATTCATTGAAAAGAGTATCTTGTCCCCACTCTACTGCTTTTGCGCCTTTGTCAAAGATCAATCGCTATGTTTATGAGGGTCTATTTCTGGGCTCTATTCTGTGCCCCTGATTTGTTTGTCTATTCTTTCACTATTACCACAACCTTTATAATAAGTCTTGACATCAGATTGTGTCCGTTTTCTGACTTTATCTTCTTTAATATGGTATTGGCTGGTTTGAGTCTCCTGCCTCTCTGTATAAACTTTGGAATGAGTTTGTCAATATCTACAAAATATCTTGCTGAGGTTTTGGTTGGTTGTCACATGCATTGTTAGAAGTTTAATTCTCAGAGTTTGGAGGGTGTCCTGTAGGAATCACACATAACATTACAAAGTACCCAGTGAACCCAAGGCTTTTGAAATGGAGTCATGCTTGTGATTAGAAACAGGACAGGGAGTCCATGGGGGAGTCCATGCTGATTACAAGTTTATGACCCTTCTGCAACCCAATTCTAATTCTGATAACAGTTCAGAGATTGTGGCTGTGGATAATCTCACTAGTTCAGAACTTAATTCTTATCATTGAAATTTTGCTACATTGTTTCTGAAGAACAAAAGTAAATTCAACCTGGAGGAAAATAGAACAAATTCCACTCACTTCTCTTTCCCCTTCTCCCTGTCTCCATTAGCCAGCATTAAATATTTGAGCAAAAATAAAAGCAAAAAATGTTTGGAATGATTACAATGCTACCTGGTAAATGAAAGAAAGAGGGAAGTGTACCTTTACAGACTTTATAGCAAGCAAATCTTTTTTCTAATAAAAACTGTTGCTTTGTAGACTATTTTAATATGCCACAGAATGAATAATTATGTTTAAAAAGTGGCAATAAAGTTAAAGGAGACAAGAAGGAGGTGCCTGCCATGAAAACCAGAATTAAAAACTTCTTTTGAAGCTGTGAAATATCATTAATCTTTGAGTGAAGTGAAAACAATCCTCCCTCTATTCTCACATACACAGCTGCTAATGGTTAGGTAGTTTCAGGAAAAAAAATATTTTGACATGGAAAATGCTAGTGCATTTGGGCATGGGCAACTATGTCTAGAATCCAAACTGATTCAACTAATAAAATGTTTTTAACTGTATTTTATTAAAAATATTTTTAAATGGTATATTCATTCAGTAGTACCCCTAATGATATTTTTCTTAATCATTTCTATAGCATATTAATACATTTATAGTCAATTTCTCCTCACCCATTTAAAAAATTATGACTGGTATCAGAGAAGTCATCATTCATACCACAAACTTTTTTTGTTTTTTGTTTTACTTTGTCAGACTCTCCATATTTGTCCGTTAATGTAACACGACTACTGTTTGAATGCTAAATACCATTTATGATCTATGGAGTTGCATCATTAGCTCACATATTTCTATTTTTATATCTGGCCATTGATTTAAGTGGAAGGAAATCTTTGCCAAAACTAGTAAGATTCATGTCTGTGAACGCCTGATCATTTTTATGGTTTCCTCAAATGAACTTGAATCACAGATCTTGCTTTCCTAACTCAGCTAGACTCAACGAGCTTTTACTCTTATTATCAAGGCATAGGTCATTACTTTGGATAGGAACTGACTCCAACGAAGCTCAAGAGAACTATTAATCTATTCCTATTAGACACTGTTTGGCCTTCAGTCTTTTTCATCACACTAACACTGTTAACACAAAATAAAGTCATATTTTAAAGTGGCTAGATTTATTCTTCAAATATATTAAAAATGGCCACTGTCTCTTATGGAAGAAATTACCCTTTCACTGAATCATTATAAAAGTAGATGAGAAGATACGAAAATAATTTGTGTTTGACCCTCAGAGCAAGAGTCATGAAGCAATTGGGAATTTCTTAGATTTAATTATTAGCAAATCAACATTTCCTGACTTTCTAATGCGTAAAAGACTCAATGAGAGGTATTATTCAGTGTTTCATAGAAAGAGAAATGATAATCCCAGACTAGAAGATTATTTTTTATGTGTGCTCATATCTAAAGCCACTTTTCAAATTTATTAATCAGGTTTTACCAATGTAATAAAGTTCCCTTTTTAGATCTAACTGAAAAGAGTAATAAACATAAAACACTTATTAATTATGTATCCTAGGACAGAATAGGGATTCAATAAATTACAGTAATTGTTATTGTTAACAAAGGTATTACATTTTATTTTTGTACTATTACTTTGTCTTCAAAACAATCCCCCATCATTAAGATAAAGAATTGACATAATACTTTCATCATTTTTTACTTATTCTTTTATGTATCTAAATTTCCTCCTAAAGATATAAATTTCTTTCCTTCAAATCAAATTTAACCCTGAATTTCTGCCTGACATTATAATTTATTAATAAGTTGATATCATATTTTTCCTGTTTGGTCACATTTCACTTTGCATATATTATGAAGTTTATAATTATTTACATTATATATTTTCCTTATTGTTCATGTGCAAAATAATTATATGGTAAAGTTAATATTTTGGGTTTGATCAACAAACTATACATTACATAAATATAAGTGTGTGAGATATAAGTTTTATAATCATATATAAATATATCTGGTACAAGTTTAATCTGAATTTAAAATGTAAGAATATTTTTTAATTATTTGTCTTTTAGATTTAAGTTTTAGATTTCTAAGACTAACAGTTTTGATATAATTACTAGTTCTATAATATTTATAGCTACAGAAACATAGTATAAAATGAAAGAAGCATTAATTTTGGAGTGAAAATAAATATGGAGCCTTGCCATAGTTCCAGAGAAGCTAAGTTGAATGGAGTATGGAATGGACCATGGGGATATTAAAGCATTGTCTTTTGCATTCTGTGAATATGCTTCATAACTATCTAAAAGACTTTAAATATTTAGCTTAATTTTGGTAAAATTGGAATTGCAGCAACACCTATTCCACATATTGTGTGGATCACATTAAATAATAGATGGGCAATACCTTAAAAACTGCAAAGTGTTGGGCACATATTTGTTATTATTTGAATATTTTCCATGTGATTTAAATTGTTTTCAGATTTCTAGTTTAGAATGTCATAAAAAAAATCAACAGCTTCATCTTCGATGACAGTAAGAAACACTGTCATAATGTTGAACCATAATAAATAAAGAAGGGCCTCCGAGTGTGATAAAACCCTGCCATTATAGGAGAGAATACGAGGAGAAGACCTTGGGCAGATTTGGCAGAGCTTAGTGTACTTTGGTGTAAGTAGAAACATTCATGGTCGAAGCCAATAATCTGTTGTTTGGAACAGTTAGAGTGGGGTAGCCTGGGTGGACTCTGAAGCACCCTTCAACCCTCTTGGCATCATGTTCTCTGGAAGGGGAAGCAAGACTGAATGAAGAAATGGAAAAAAACATGGCAACTTGGAAAGAAACAGTGTATTGGTATGGCAGTATAGTGGAGACTCTCAGTGAGTTATAGTACTACAACGGTCAATTTTCATCAAGCAAACTAAATACAAAATTAGGACAAGTCACGTTTGTGCATACACACACACACACACACACACACACCCCTTTGATTGTATGAATTATTTTTCCTGATCACCGGTGATTTCTAGGATGCCAGCTAAAACAAAAACAAAACAAAACAAACAAACAACAAAAAAAGAGAGCAATTATAAGCCCAAAAAACTAGGCAGCAGAGACATCAAGTACAATCCACCACATGAAGACAAGTTTCATAATTTGAGTCTGGGCAAGTTGCAGACTACTAGACAAAAACCAGCAGTCCTCAGAAGAGCAAAACAGGTTCCATAATTGCTGCTGTGTCTAATTTTTAACTAAAATATATTAGTTATAATACAGAAAAATCAGGGAACAAAGCTATCAATAGACACTAATTTAAAGTAGGTCCAGGGGGTTGAATTTAATATTTATAAAATTCAAAACATTACTGCAAATATATTCAAGTAATTAAAAGAAATTTGTTCAAATAATTAAAGAAAATATCATACTGGGGTGCCTGGGTGGCTCAGTGGTTTAAAGCCTCTGCCTTCGGCTCAGGTCATGATCTCAGGGTCTTGGGATTGAGCCCCGAATCAGGCTCTCTGCTCAGTAGGGAGTCGGCTTCCCCTTCTCTCTCTCTGCCTGCCTCTCTGCCTACTTGTGATCTCTGTCAAATAAATAAATAAATCTTTAAAAAAAAAAGAAAATATCATACTAATGAGCAAATATGTAGGGATACCAACAAAGAAATAGGAACTAATTTTGAAACCTGGAAAATCTAAATCTAAGCAAGAGAAAAATGACATATTATAAAGAGATAACTATATGATTCATGTTCAACTTTTTTTTTATTCTTTTTTAAAGATTTATTTATTTATTTATTTGACAGACAGAGATCACAAGTAGGCAGAGAGGCAGGCAGAGAGAGAGAGGAGGAAGCGGACTCCCTCCTGAGCAGAGAGTCCGATGCGGAGCTTGATCCCAGGACCCTGAGATCATGACCTGAGCCGAAGGCAGAGGCTTAACCCACTGAGCCACCCAGGCGCCCCCATGTTCAACTTTTCATCAGAAACCATGGAGGCTAGATATTGGGATGACATATTCAAAGCAGTGAAAGAAAAAATTGTTCAAGTATCTGTAGTCAGAGAAATTATCCTTCAAAAACTAAAGCTAAAATCAAGACACTTTTAAGTTAAAATAATTGAGAGAAATTAAAATAGGTTGAAAGAAAAAAGAGAGAGAATAATGTACAAGTAAATAAAAAGCATAAGAAAACTGGAATTGCTTTATTACTCTATTAATATAAGACAAAAACTTCTAGCTAAGAAATATTGCAGCAGAAAAACTGAAACATTCATGAAGTTGAAAGAGTTGATTCAACGATTATAAATTTATAAATTTATAGGCATCTAATTACAGATCTCCCCAAACTGGCAGAAATAAAAGGAGAAATAGAGAAATTTAAAACAATAGTAGAAGATTTCCATACTCCTTTCTCAGTATTTGATTGAAAAAGTAGATAGAAAAATTTGGAAGAATAGAGAAGACTTGAACACACTATAAACCAATTGACACTTATAGAAGACACCACATAACCCAACACGATATACAATTGATTTAAGCATACATGGGCTATTTGTCAATATGGACCATAGGCCATACAACAATTGTCAATAAATTTGAAGTATTGATATCATACAAAGTGTGTTCTCCAACAACAATATGAAACTTGAATTCAAACACACGCATATATGGAAGTTTACCCAAGTATTTTGAAATTAAATATTTAGAAATTAAATTAACCCATTAGCCAAAAAATAACTAAAAAAAATTAGAAATCATTTTGAGATGAATGATAGTGGACACATGCTATAGCAAAACTTGTAGAATGAAAATAAAGCAGTGCTAAAGGGAATTTTTTTTTTAGATTTTATTTATTTATCTGAGAGAGAAAGAGTGAGCCCACAGATGGGGGGAGGGGCAGAGAGAGAGGGATAAACAGACTCCAGGCTGACTGCAAAGCCCAATATGGGGGTGAATCCCAGGACCCTGAGATCATGACCTGAGCCTAACTCAGATGCTTTATGGATTGAGCCACCCAGGTGCCCCTTCAAGGGAAATTTATAGCAATCAATGTTTACATGAGAAAAGAAGAAAGATCTAGAATCAATGACATAAACTTTCAACTTAAAAAGCTAATATAAAAAAACCCTATCTAAGTAGAATGGATGAAACAAAAAAAGACTGGAAATCAATGAAATAGAAAGGAATAAAGCAATAGAGAAAATATATGAAACGAGAAGGTGGCTTTTAAAAAACCTTGATAAATTGGTAAAACTCTAGCTCATCTGATCAATAAAAGAAAGAAACACAATATGTCAATATCAGGAATGAAAAAGATGAGAGGGTTCTATAGGTATTGAAATGATCATATTACAAAAAATTCTATGCCAATAAGGCAATACTTAGATTAAATAGACAAGTTCCTTAAAAGAAACTACTAAAACCTGAATCTAAAAAGGAACAGAAAATCTGAATGGTGAATTTAAAGTATCAAATTCATAATTAAAATACTTTCTACAAAAAATAATTCTGAGCCCATGTGGCTTAACTGGTAAATCCTATCAAACATTAAAGAAATAATATTAGCCCTACACAAATTCTATCAGAAAACAGGAAAGGGGGAACATTTACCAACTTGTTTTATGGGGCCATTATAACTCTGACAGAGAAATCAGAAAGAAAAAATTGCAAGACAAAAAATCCACAAATATTCCTTGTAAGTAAGCTCAGTTGCAAAAATCCTTAAGGACATCAGCGATTTAAATACAGCACGACACAAAGAGTAGAAGGAGAGGAACGAAATATTTGCATTTGAGATGGAACATGAAAGTTGGGAAATTTTCCATAAAAGAGGCAGAAACATAAAGAGCATCACTTTAAAGTCAGGTAGACGGGGATTCACATTCTGCTCTTACTTACTTTATAATTCTGGACGGTTACTATATCTCTGTGTACTAACTGTAAAATGGGAAGAAAAAAACCTCTTATCATGGGTTTGTTGTGAGGAATGAGTGGTAGATAATGTATAAACATTACTTAAAACAGAACCCAGGAAATGGAATAAGCTCAACAAATTTTAGATATAGATATCAGGTTGAGAAAACAGTGAGAAGAAGCAGAGCTAGAACAGCACAGACATGTTTTGGTAAAGACCAAGATTCTTCTTTTTCTAGATGACTAGATGTGAAGTAAGGGAATCAACTATTAAGATGAAGAATTAGGGGTGCCTGGGTGGCTCAGTGGGTTAAAGCCTCTGCCTTCGGCTTGGGTCATGATCCCAAGGTCCTGGGATCGAGCCCCGCATCCAGCTCTCTGCTCCCCGGAAAGCCTGCTTCCTCCTCTCTCTCTGCCTGCCTCTCTGCCTACTTGTGATCTCTGTCTGTCAAACAAATAAATAAAATCTTAAAAAAAAAGAAGATGAAAAACTAAAGGGGCCATTTTCTGAAGGTCTTGCTGAGTAGAAAGTGCATTTTATCCCACACACATCCATGGATAGTTGAATCAAGTTGTAAAATACTCAAATTTTTTAAAGATTTTATTTATTTATTTGACAGACAGAGACCACACAAGTAGGCAGAGAGGCAGGCAAAGAGGGGAGGGGAGAAGCAGGCTCCCCGCCAAGCAGAGAGCCGGATACGGGACTCGATCCCAGGACCCTGGGATCATGACCTGAGCCGAAGGCAGCGGCTTAACCCACTGAGCCACCCAGGCGTCCTGAAATATTCAAATTTTTAAGAATAGTCTGACAGCTTTATAGTAAACCTTGAAATCAGGCAACATGATGCACCAGTTTTGTTTTTCTTTTTCAACATTTCCTTAGCAGTTCAGGGTCTCTTCTGATTCCATACAAATTTTAGGATTGTTTGCTCCAGCTCTTTGAAAAATGCCGGTGGAATTTCGATCAGAATGGCATTGAAAGTATAGATTGCTCTAGGCAGTATAGACATTTTAACAATGTTTAAGCTGTTATTACCAAGACAGCATGGTACTGGCATAAAAAGAGACACATAGACCAGTGGAACAGAGTAGAGAGCCCAAATATGGACCCTCAACTCTATGGTCAAATAATCTTCAACAAAGCAGAAAAAAAAATATACAGTAGAAAAAAGACAGTCTCTTCAATAAATGGTGCTGGGAAAATTGGACAGCTATGGGTAGAAGATTGAAACTCGACCATTCTCTTACACCATACACAAAGATAAACTCGAAATGGATAAAAGACCTCAACGTGAAGCAAGAATCCATCAGAATCGTAGAGGAGAATGTAGGCAGTAACCTCTTCGACATTGGCCACAGTAACTTCTTTCAAGATATGTCTCCAAAGGCAAAGGAAACAAAAGTGAAAATGAATTTTTGAGACTTCATCAAGATCAAAAGCTTCTGCACAGCAAAGGAAACAGTCAACAAAACCAAGAGGAAACCCACAGAATGGGAGAAGATATTCACAAATGACAATACAGACAAAGGGCTGATATCCAGGATCTATAAAGAACTCCTCAAACTCAACCCACACAAAACAAATAATCATGTAAAAAAATGGGCAGAAGACATGAACAGACACTTCTGCAATGAAAACATACAAATGGCTAACAGACACATGAAAAAATGTTCATCACCACTAGCCATCAGGGAGATTCAAATCAAAACCACATTGAGATACCACCTTACACCAGTTAGAATGGCCAAAATTAACAAGACGGTAAACAACATGTGTTGGAGAGGATGTGGAGAAAGGGGAACCCTCTTACACTGTTGGTGGGAATGCAAGTTGGTGCAGCCACGTTGGAAAACAGTGTGGAGAGTCCTTAAGAAATTATAGATAGAGCTTCCCTATGACCCTGCAATTGCACTACTGGGTATTTACCCAAAGATACAGATGTAGTGAAAAGGAGGGCCATCTGTACCCCAATGTTCATAGCAGCAATGGCCACAGTCACCAAACTGTGGAAAGAACCAAGATGCCCTTCAATGAATGAATGGATAAGGAAGATGTGGTCCATATACACTATGGAGTATTATCCTCCAACAGAAAGGATGAATACCCAACTTTTGTATCAATTTGGATGGGACTGGAAGAGATTATACTGAGGGAAATAAGTCAAGCAGAGAGAGTCAATTATCATATGGCTTCACTTATTTGTGGAGCATAAGGAATAACACGGAGGGCATGGGGAGATGGAGAGGAGAAGGGAGTTGGGGGAAATTGGAGGGGGAGATGAACCATGAGAGACTGTGGACTCTGAAAAACAATCTGAGGGTTTTGGAGGGGCGAGGGTGGGAGGTTGGGAGAGCCTGGTGGTGGGTATTATAGAGGGCACGTATTGCATGGAGCTCTGGGTGTGGTGCATAAACAATGAATTCTGGAACACTGAAAAGAAATTAAAAAAATAAATAAAAATTAAAAAAAAAAGAATAGTCTGACAAGTGTAGAAAATGGGTTGCATATTTAAAATAGTTATGTGTGTGTTGGAACAGTTTAGGCAAGGAAACTGACATTAAATAGAAAAGAGGGATCTGGTGTTCTGGGGACAAAAGAGGTGGCAAAATGGTTCTGAGCTTTATCTAGATGAACAGAAAGATGGTAATTCCAAAACAAGAGCGAGAAAAAAGTATAGGCCAAAAAAAAAAAAAATCAGTTAAGCATTTATGATGGTAAAGTGATACCACTCTCATTCCTGGATATAGTACACTTTGCAGACACTGGAACTTTCCGCTCTTTAAACAAGTCATTTAACTTGGCTAAGCTTCAGATGACTCATGTCTCCATTGAGACAGAAAATGTAAAAAAAGAGAGAGAGGAATTAACAAACCCTAGTCATCATCATAGAATTGCTATATTGCAATGAAGACCAAGACCTGTGTGGACATGAATATTACTGTTATTATTCAAATAGAACATAATCTAGTCACACGGAGTATTTGCTTAAACCAGGCTGTTACCTGGTTTAGAGCATGCTTTTCCTATAGCCAAAGTCAGACTTGCTAATTGACAGGACATTCTGAGGTCACAGTTCAGGGAAGCATCCTTTGTTCTCAAGAAAGAAGACAGTCTTTGTTCTCATTCCTCATCTCTTGACTCCAGAATTAAATACTGCATAAAATTACTTGCTCCAGGTTTAGGAAAAAAACCCTTATGAATTAGAAGCATGGGGGAGGGGGAGCAGAGAAAGGATGCAAGAGATTTATAAAATACATGTGTACATGAATCAAGAAATTAAGCATTTGTAAAATCTACCACAGTGCAAGGGAGTATGTGCAAATATGATGACATTGGTGCTGAAATCTTCCTGGATTTCATAGGAAAGAGGCATTATTTTGCTTCTGACTGGGACGCACAAGGAAGACTTCGGGAAGAAAGTGACATTAAATTGGCTCTTAAAAATGTGAACCTTCATACTAATCTCTCCCTAAAGCCTCCCCTTTTTCTTCTCTTTTAAATTTTTTTTTAATTTTTTAATGATTTTATTTATTTATTTGAGAGAGAGTGAGAGTGAGCACACCGAGGGACAGGGAGAAGCAGACTCCTCACTGAGCCGAGAGCCAATGTGGGGCTCAATCCTAGGACTCTGAGATCATGAGCTGAGCCAAACACAGACACTTAACCAACAGAGCCACCCAGGAGCCCATCTTCTTTCTCTTATAGTGTCTTCCCCATGTCCCTAACCGAGGCTACCTTGTGATTTTTCTGTTCTCTCTCTACCCCTGGTAAAATCTGCTTCCATCTAAGAAGTTGAGAGAGCCATAAATAGTGTTAAAACTAGAAGTGTTACAGCTGCCTTCTTCCCTGGGTACTTGTAGTTTAACAGGTAGACAAAATTAATAGATAGCTAAAGGTAAAATTTCAGGAATTTACAATATTAGCAAAGATAATTTTTAGGAGAAGCCTTTGCCAGCACCTGGGAAATCAGTTCTGTTTATCGATTTTAATGACCCATAATCAGCAGGTACATTCAACTAGTAGGAATCAGAAAAAACATCAAAATGGCGGGATGCCTGGTTGTCTCAGCCGGTTAAGCATCCGCCTTCAGCTCAGGTCATGATCCCAGGTCCAGGGATCGAGTCCCACATCGGCTCCCTGCTCAGCCGAGAGTCTGCTTCTCCCTCTGCCTGGTGCTGTCCTTGCTTATGCTCTGACAAATGAGTAAATAAAATATTTAATATCAGAATGGCAACTGGAATGCGACATTTTGGGGGAGTTACCTTTAAAAAGATCGAGAGAGAACACCACCTTATTATTGGGCAACAGGCCAATGTTAACACAGAACCCAAATTATTTATAAGTGGATATGAAAAAAATGACTGGAAAGACTTCCACTTGAATTGTATCAGAAGCAACACAAGGTCCAAGAAAAATATCATTTACGTACCTTCTAGCTGTATAGAAATGTACATCATGGACACTTGATATTTGTACTATTGACAAAGCTGAGTGAGGAACTGGCAGCTGTGCCCCACAGTTGTCATTGCCAAGTCATTATTAAATTCCTCCTTAAAATATCCCATTGGTTGAGTGAGGGGAGTATTTTGATAACTGCCCAGAATTCCACTAGAAGTTTGTACACTGTCCCTGTACTTGAGACTAATAAAGATATGCCCTCTGAAACTTCCCCAAATGTGGTTTCTATGGGGCTTGTTTTTGTTTCTTTTTATTTTGTTTACAGGAACCTTTATTCTTTGGCCACCTGGACCTCATAGCAGCATTTCTCTGCATTCACTTACATGCGTATGCCTAATGGCCAATTAATAAGTCAAAAGAATACCTAATTTCCCTCCCTCGAGGTAGAAATGTTGGCAGAAACATGTGGTTTTAAAACTTATTATGCATGAAAAACAAGGAACTGGTGGGTGGGCAGTACAATCCAGTGGTCACAATGGAAACCAGAGCAAAGTGAAAAGCTCCTTGTGGAAAACACTATGTGTATGTCAGAGATAAAAATATGCAAAGACCCCCGTTGGGCAGGGAGCCTCTACAGAAAATATAAAGTAAATTTCAAGTTGTCTCAGAATGGAGTTTTTAGTGGTTTGGCTTGAAATGTAAATAAAACAAAAGATGATAGAAAAAAAGCATAAAATGTCATTGAGCTGAATTTGTAAATCAGTGAAATAGATTACTGGTAAAAGTGTAATAATGTACTTGCTTTTAAAAATTGAGAATGATGATCGGGTGTAGATCATTATCCAACTGTAGTTCAACCTGGATACAAAGAGGCGAAACACATGAACCCCTATTGACATTTTTGTTTTTCTGTGATTGGTTATCTTATGTCCACTGCTAGGTTAAAGTAAGGAGTCAGAGCTCTGACTTCTTCTACCTCAGAAGCTTCTAACTGAAAAATAAAAGTGGAAGGTATAAATTATCCCCGAGCTGCTGAAAATATAGCCTCTGATTAGAGCTGCTGAGAGCCTACTGCGAAGGTATATGTGAAGCTTGTGGAGGTCTTCAGGTTTCTGAAGCAGAAAATAAATGACAAGTAATGGACACCTCCATGACCACTCTGATCTCTGATCCATGAACTCTCTGAGCTAAAACAGTTGGATCCATATTCAAGTTGGATTCGCTTTAGAAAAGGAAAAGCCCAGAGCAACATTGAGTTCTCTGATTCCTCAAGTATAATTCTTTCCCCCTTTTCCTTTCTTTCTATGAAATATGATTGTTAGTGACTGGGGTCCCATAATGTGCTTAGCAGTTGACCAGCTTCTGTGGGAAACGGAAAAGAAGTGAAAGGTGGGTTCATATCTGGATGTAGGAATGGGATAAACGCAGAAAGCAGGGGAGGAGACACATATTTGTAGGCAAAACACTATCATCAAAAAAGTATTGTAGTGGAGCTAAGTAGGAAATGGGAGGCATACCTGGCTAGAGTGGTACATTCTAAGAAGAACAGGAAATGATGATATCTGAATTTTTTTTTAAAGATTTTATTTATTTGTTAGAGAGAGAGAGAGAGAACGCGAGCACAGGCAGACAGAGTGGTAGGCAGAGGCAGAGGGAGAAGCAGGCTCCCTGCCAAGCAAGGAGCCCGATGTGGGACTCATCCCAGGAGGCTGGGATCATGACCTGAACGGAAGGCAGCTGCTTAACCAACTGAGCCACCCAGGCATCCCGATGATATCTGAATTTTAAGGAGCATTTTAAAAGAGCAAAAATATATTATCATTCTTGCCTGAGAGAAGCCTTTTGACTTTTTCCAGTTCCTTAGAAAGCAAAATAGACATTTCACCTCTCTCCTTTGACCTACTGATCTGGGCAGTAACAACTACAATGTAACTAGCATGTTGCATCCGGGGGTTACTGCTGTGTTTGGTATTCATCAGGCCCTACTAGTCAGGGATTTGTGTCACTTTCAACCTCAGAAATTTGAGACTCAAAGATGTCCGAGGATTTATCTATAGGTATACACTAAGTAGATAATGAAGATTCAAAGGTAGATTCTCTGACAGCACCAGCTCCTCTCAACATGACCTTTTCGTAGATAACCATACTGCTCTCGGGAGCTTCTCAGAATGCATCAGGGGTTATACTTAGAGCCAAATAAACATGGTATGTAATCCTGGGGCGTCCATTTTGCTCACACACAAAAACTTTTTTAAAAATCATAGCTATGTTAAAAATAACATTAATTTTAAAAATAAGTGAAAAATTAACCAAAACTCAACCTTTAAGGTAGATGACAAAAAAAAAAACTCTCTAAAGGCCTGAGCTGTAAGGGCAGCCATTTTAGATTTCTTCCTAAGTCAACATGACTTCGGAACCAAAACCCAGTTTATGGTCACTAAGCATACATTGCGTACCTGCTTTGTAAATGAGTAGCCAAATGGAAAACCATCTTGCCCTTAAGAGATTGTTCAACAGCCCCACTCCCTGCATTCCTTGTCATTAAAACTTGTGATTCCTGCCTATATGATAATCTATAATCTTTTGAGCTTTTACATGGTATAAAAAGTTACATAACCCTGTAAAAACTCTTCATTCTCTGGGGCACTATCTTCCCTGTGAAGATTGTATTTCCTGGGGAGCTATCCTGATTTGGGCTAGAACAAAACTCTCTTTCTTACTTTTAGAGATTCTAAAAGTTTTGTTCACTTTGTATCAACAAAGGAAGACTTTAAGGATGATTGGTCTTTAAAGAAAAATTCAGGCTTTATTCCAAGAGCTTACCACAGTGGATGTTTGTTGGTGTCCCCTACTCAGCACCCATTCACTCTTTCCTTTAGGTATTTAGGTCTCCCAGGTTCCTATCTCCTTTCATTGTTTACAGTCTTGGAGCCCTCTGGAAATACTGTGCTCTCCCTGACTGCCACAGGGTAAGCAGAAAGGCATAGCTGCGCTAATCACATTTTGTCTTTTAAGGATTTTAACTCTTGAGGCTAAATTAAAAAAAAAAAAATGGTTGTAATGTACACCTTCTAATTTGGGTGGCTCACTGATAAAGGCAATAGGGTTTTTGTTGCCACAAGGAGCCCTGGAGCTAGCTGTTTCCTGAACTTTCTTATCCTGGGTCTTGTACTTCTTCAATTCTGTAATCTCACTCAGCAACTTAAAATAAATTCACTTTTTGCTTAAATTATCCAGTCTGTTTACATTGCTTGCAACTGAAGAACACTGATGAATGTACCAGTTCTCCTTGTACATCAAGAACATTAGTTAGTATAAAAAACAATTTAAACATATCTTGCCCATGATGTACAATGTAATGTGTGTGTGTAATGTATGATGTGTGTATACATATATATGTATATGAGAGATATTTGCATATAGATTGAGATAATAACGAATGGAGATTCAGATCAAGGAGAAGAAATTATCAGTCTGGTACGAGAGGTCTTTTGGCTTTTCCCAGTGCCTTAGGAAGTATAAGATATGAAGTCAATGAATATATCTAGACACTCTTATCGTACTTTTCCTGGACCTCTGTTAGAGCATGTAGCCCCCTATGTTCTCTAGTCACAGATCTATATTGGATGCACACCCAATTTGCCAAGTAGAAAGTAAGCCCTTGTCCATAGGATCTATGACTCACTCATGCCTCAGTCTTCCATTCCAGGGACACAGTGCACAGTGCTTAGAAGTTCCTGCATATGGTGTTGTTGCTTGAAATTATATCATCTCCACTTAGACCTGTAGAGATATATTACTGAAAGAGACCTAAAGATGACTTAATCAGGGCTTTATTAACAAAGAAATCAAATGCCGGAATAAAGTGATTGGCT
This sequence comes from Taxidea taxus jeffersonii, assembly GCA_003697995.1. Taxonomy (NCBI): domain Eukaryota; kingdom Metazoa; phylum Chordata; class Mammalia; order Carnivora; family Mustelidae; genus Taxidea; species Taxidea taxus. Next base: position 56,164 of record ML109269.1, read on the forward strand.
TTGATGACCTAGAAAGTTAGAGACAAACTTGGACTAAAAATCCAGATTTCTTGACTTTAAATCCACGGAGTCCTCGCCCTTCTATTTCATGACCACACTGCATTGTCTAGGTATCTAAATGCATTTGACTTCATATTAAGAGCTATAAGTTCTTTGCTCTTGAGGGACAAACCTTGCCAGCTTGTCTTAAGGAAAAGTCATTTCAACTTTATTCAACCAAAAGATAAACTAAGGCAGGATGCATGCTTTCCTCTTCTCTTTGTGGCCTCCTGAGCTCCTAGCGAGCTGCTGGGAACATAAGGGCAACCAATCAAATATCTTTTCAGCGTGTGAATTATGGACTCCATCCTACCACCTAAAGAGCTAAGGAAGGACAGGGCTATTAGAATACAGCATACATGAATCAGGAGATTCTTAAAAGGGATTCCTCTGGCTTTTTGGAGTAAAAGAGTTGCAAGGAGCCCTTTGATCTATTGCCTTCCCACATCAGGCAGACTTTTCTTAACATCTGGTCGTCACCTTTGTGGTTCCCCAGATTTCTTGTATATCACATGGAAATACTGATGTCTGCGTCTCCATTCCCACCCCAAAAAAGGCACCTTTGGGGATGAACTTCCCTATTTATAATTGAAAAATCTCTGAATTAAGTGAAATTGCATACAAATCTACTCAAGCTTACCAAAATATTTAGAAAAGAAGGATGTGGCTGGTTAAAAACGTTACCCCAATGCTTTCCTGATTAACAATTGAGTTCTTCCCATGCTTTGGCATTGAAGAGGGAGGCATGTTTTTTTGAGAAACATGTTTTAGAGATATCTGACACATATTTGACCTACTTATATAGCTAAGAGCTTTTCTGTTTTGGTGGCCTGACTGAAGAAGAAAAGGAACAACAAACTTCACCATGGAAAATTGAGATGGAGAATTATCAACCCTGGCTATAAACATGGCTTTTCTGCATGGCTGTGATTAGAAGGGCACCAAGTCCTCATGGGGCTGTTATTTATGAGGAAATCATTTTTTTCCAGAAAAGAGAGAATCATCTATAGAGAAATTATGACCTTTTAAACAGAAAAGGGAGTGGGAAATGGGTTTTTAAAAAGTCAGAATAAACGCCCTTGGCAATGAAAATTAAACAAAAATGTCTTGACCTAGGCATAGCCAGTTCCAAGAAGACTCACACAGCTACCTGGATTACTATGTAACAATGTGCCATGGTTTTAGGTACATTATTTCATTAATTCTCAGTTACTCTAAGAATAGATATTCGTATTATCCCCATTGTGCAGATGAGAAAATTTAGCCAAAATTACATATTTGGAAAGTGATGGAACCAGCTTTTTAATGCAGCTCTGGTCTGATTCCAAACGGCATCTTTTGACCAATACACTTTACTACTTATTACCCATACCTGAAGAAATAACAGCAGGCTCTGGAAAAGAAGGCATCCAAATAATATTTTCCTCAGGCAACATTCTCCATAGCATCAGAAGAGATGAACACCTAGAGCCCCCTCCTCAGAATGCTCGATGCTTGCTCTGAAACAAGTCTGGCTAATATGTGAGCCCATAAGCCAGAGCTGCTTACCGAGCACACAAGGTAGTGACTCATTCGTGGCCCTCACAGCACTCAGTGCAACTGTAGGCACACAGAGTATTTTCATAGAGCCCCTTAAATTAACATGACATACATAGAGCAAACGATACATAGAGCAAAATATGGAGTCTCTGGCATTGGCTTGATTTGAGGATAAACTCCGTTTTTATCAGGCATTGGCCAATGTAACTGGTCAAAACTCACTTAACTTTTCTAAGCCTGTTTGCTCATCTGTAAAATAACAATAATAAAAATAATAATATGCAGCATTATTGTTAGGATTAAATGAGAAAAGCACAACTTCAGGTATCTGACACTTTTCAAAGGATTCCATTTTTTTCCATTGAGTAGTTTCTACTTTCCAACAGTCCACAGCCTAGAGTTTCATTCTATTCTGAAAGCAGGACCAATGTAAAGGGACATATTGAGCCTCAGAAGAGGAGAAAGGTGAAGGTTGGATCCTCAGATGTGGAGAACTTGGCTGTTTCCCTTCATTACAATGGACACGGTGTAATGGGCATGGTCTGCGGTTCTATGACATCCACTGTGACCCCTGCTGCTGCATTTTGGGGGCCGGCATTGATCGCATGGGAGGTCTGATGGAGATGCATGTGTAGAGTCTGTCTCTACAGTAACAACAACAATAACCATAACAGTAAAGTGTTTATGAAACTCTTTAACCTTATTCTTACTAGTTGAAAATCTTACTTTGGAGCCCAGAGCACAGTGAGAATTGATAAATTTAGACGGGCGTCAGAGTGTCCATTTTCTTTCTCTGGCCATACTCCCTTTTCTTTCTCCTCCCCAGTGGCACACTTCTTTCTCTAGGTTTGAGCTAAGAAATTGGGCTGTTCCATTTGGTTTTCCCTTCGATGGAGCTGGTAGGGTGGCTATTTTCAGGTCCTGGGTGTCTCTGGAAGGAATGACAGAAACTAGTGCTTCCCGATGCATGAAACGGCTTCAGAGGTCTCCCTTGTCCGTCAAAGCTTCTCTGGTGAAGTCACAGCACAAGACCTCTGGGTCTATTGTTCCATTTACTAAAGAGTGATAAGATGGCCTGTGCTGTTTAATATAACAGGCTAGGTCAGGGCTCCAGGAGGAGGGTAGGGAAGCTTCCTGAAATACGACAAGTGGGAAATAGAATTCCTCCTGCCCCCTCTGTATATACTTTTCTAGTTTATAAAGGGATTTTGCATACTGGGATCAATGGGCAATCTGAAAGTAAATTCCCCCAAAACACAGACCCCACAAAATTCCTTTTAAAAATATAGGAAGGAGAATACATAGTGATAATGAAATGTATATCTTCGCTCTTAGAACTTCTCAAAAAAAAATTTGTGATATTTTACGCATTTTAAACATCACCATATCTCTTAAAATCAACAGTTGTGTACTACTTTTTCTTTGCTACATTCCTCAAGATTAGAAATCAAATAGAATGTACATCTTTCCTTCAAGACAGACTATTAATAGGGATTTTTCCTAAATATATTATAAGATGATTATTCGCTTAGGTTTGGGAGCTGCACTGAATCTGCTAGAATGTAAAATGTGAGTGGCTGGGGGCTTATCTGGTTTTATCCACTGCTGTAACCAGCTGCCGGTGCAGGAGGCACTTGGAAAGTATTTGTGGAATTAGCCAGTAATTTACAGAAGGGCACTTCTGTGCCTACAATAACAATTTCTGTCTCTGACCACATATTTCTCTCAATTCCTCTATCCTTGTGACCAAATCCTGTCCCTCTCCAGCCTTCCCCTCAGCCTTTACTTTCCCTCCCCTCCCACCACATTCTTGCTTTAGTGCCTATCCTCTACCATCCAACACACACACACACACACACACACACACACACCCCTTTACATTATTCCTGAGATCTGTCTGAAGAAGTGAGAAATTTGCCATGCTAACCTCAATCAGTTGTCAATGGACTGGATGCCGATAAACCAATGGATTTCAATGTACATGGAAGTGATGATTTCATAGGGGATCTTCAAAAACTAGGACACTGTAGTTAAAATTCTTTCTCTGTAATTTTTATACTTCTCTGATTTAGTTGTAGCAAATGGAGCCTTAAGGCAAGGCCATGATGTGATTCACAATCTGAGGGACCCAGATGGATGGCTATAACCACTCAAGTTCAGCTGGTTGACAAAGTGAGAAGTGATCCAGGAGATACAACTCGCATGCACGTAGTTTTTCTACCTAAAACACTCCTTTTTATCCAGATGAGTAATATAAAATCTACAGTAGGATTTACTTCTCATTTTTTTTAAAGAGAGCAAGAGAGAGAGAGAACATATGCTGGGACGGGAGTGGGGGGCAGAGTGAGAGAGAGAATCTTAAGCAGGTTCCACACCCAGCACAGAATCCAACATAAGACTCACTTTCATGATCAAGATCATGACCTGAGTCAAAATCAAGAGCCAGTCCTTAACCAACTGAGCCACCCAGGTACCCAGCTTCCTAATTTCTAAAAAGTTTTCAAACACCCCATTTAAAAATAACTATTTGAGCCCATGTTCCCTTTATAGCAACCACTATAGAGTGGTAAGGAAAGGATTACAAGAGAACATTTTTCTCTCAGAAGTGTTTTACTCATAGTACATGATCGCAACTCTTCTCAACCAGTTCGTTACTGGAATGCTAGGAGATACTGATTTCCTCGGCCCTTAGGGTGGCTGGAACCCTGGGGATGGTCATTTATTTCTGACCAAGAGCAGGTTTGTCTGGATTTCCTCATGGTAAGTGGTGGCTCAGGCTCCAGGGCCCTACAGGTAACAAACATCTAGCACTCGCCATTCCTCCCTGATGTGACCAGTCAAACAAGATCACCAAGAAAGTCGACAACCGCTTTAGCAACTAGCTTCAGAGAAAGTCTCTGCCCACCACGTTCCTCCACTGGGGAGGCTGTGGGAAGAGCTTGCTTTCCAGGTGCCCCAGGAGCAGACTACAGTCCAGGGTTCACTGATCTGAGGAAGCTTGGCCACCTCCCCACCTCCCCTGACAACAGCAACATCAGGTAGTGGTTTCAAGCCTGTGTGCTCACTCATCAGAGCACATGGTCACCATACGTTCCTCAATATGAGAAGAAAAAGAAACATTAGTTTCTTCAGTAAATTCACAGTTTTGTAAGTTTTTGGATGGGTAAAACAGGAGGTTGTGATATTATTGTCACTTCATTTTGTGAACAAAATATCTCTTCATTGAAGATTGGGAATTCTAGGTTGCTATTTCAAACTGGCTTTAAAAAATTATATTCACAGGGTGCCTGGGTGGCTCAGTGGGTTAAAGCCTCTGTCTTCAGCTCAGGTCATGATCTCAGGGTCCTGGGATCGAGCCCCGCATTGGGCTCTCTGATCAGCAGAGAACCTGCTTCCTCCTCTCTCTCTCTCTCTCTCTCTCTGCCTGCCTCTCTGCCTACTTGTGGCCCTGTCAAATAAATAAATAAAATCTTTTAAAAAAATAAAATAAAATAATTAAAAAACAAGTGAATCAAGCTGCCTGGGTGGCGCAGTTGATTAAGCATCCAGCCCTTGATTTCAGCTCAGGTCATGATCTCAGGGTTGTGAAATCGAGCTCTGTGTTAGACTCTGTGCTCCGAATGGAGTCTACTTGAGATTCTCTCTTTCCCTCTCCCTCTGTCCCACTTCCCCACTCCTCGATCGTGAACTCTCTCTCTAAAATAATAAATAAATAAAATCTTTAAAAAAATAATAAAATAGTTTGACTTCTTTGCCGATTTGGATGCCTTTAATTTCTTTTTGTTGTCTGATTGCTGAGGCAAGGACTTCTAGTACTATATTGAATAGCAGTGGTGATAACGGACATCCCTGCCGTGTTCCTGACCCTAGCGGAAAAGCTCTCAGTTTTTCTCCATTGAGAATGATATTTGTGGTGGGTTTTTCATAGATGGCTTTGATAATATTGAGGTATGTGCCCTCTATCCCTACACACTCAGTTGGTTCTTGAATTCCATTAAGTTCTCTTCCTCTCTAAAGAAATCGAAGTAAAAATCATAGCCAGTACGCCACAGGTATGGTTTAATGCGAGGAAGGCGATATCAAAGCCAATTAGGGGACCCAGACCTAAAGAAAAGGCCTTGATCCTGGAGAAAAAGACTATACATGACCTTTATTTGTGGGGGTTGGGGTGGATGTGTTTAGTTAAAAGAAAAAGTTTAAGGTACCCAAGGTCCCAAATGTTTTGTGATTCCTGGCACTGACTGACTTTCTCAATTATGTGGTTGAAAAACCAACGAGTCCCAGTTACAGCTGATTAAAGGATAAAAAAAATAATAATAATAAAATAAAAAATAAGTTAATGTACTTTGTATTTATTTATTGATGCCACACATAATCCAAGTGGAACTATTACAAATTACTTTAAAACACGGGAATTTATGTAGCTTTAGTGGGTTGTCAAGGGGCAGAAGAACTATTAAAATGCTTAGTTCTTCCAATAATTATATAGTTAGTAGTAATTTTGCTCTTATTCTGAGAGTGCTCTGTGAATCACATGTACTAAATCAAATGAGTGGTTTATGTGATATTCAAATTTTAGCATCCCATTATCTTGGAAAACCAGAATTCTTGGCATTGGAGAAAAGGAAAAAAAAAAAACTTAAGATAGATGAGGATATGTAAAAACCATACAGTTCTGAATTTGTATTGGATATACCAGAATTAGTTTATAGTTTTTGTAGCTCTGTTCACTGAAAAGACCTAGAAATGATGAGTAATATCAAAGCACCCCTAGAGCCTAGATCATGGCCCATAAGCGCTATTTTCCATTAAGACAAAACAAGCAAACAAACAAAAAAACAACTAATCTTAGGGATATGTATGGTTCCTAGGTCTGGAACAGGAAGTATATAAGATGAGCTTAGAACAAATTATTATACCAGATGAATGAAACTATCAAAGACTAGAATTGGGTCAAAAGGACTCATGATCTCACATAAAGTGGTCTCACCAATCAAAGATGGGACATCTATTAGGATAATGACTACAGTGGATTAAAACACATCTCGTATGTTTATATCCATGACTTCTAGTAATATTGGAAACAAGGAGGTCCTAATGGTTGCTATTAGAGGATGTGGTGGAACCAACTGATTATTATGAGAATGGTAAATAAAGGGGAAAAAAATCCTATGTATGTCCTGCCTTTCCTGTAAAAGAGATGCTGCCACCAAATCATAGACAAGGGGAGTTTCTCTTTATAGATGTGTTTCAGTCAAGCAAAGAAAATAGGAATGACACTGCAATCCATAATGAACTAGTGGGTCAGGTTCGTGAACATCAGTGGACCAAACATCACCAAAAAGAGGAGAAGCACTAGTTGTGTGCCTCCTTATGGAATAACATAACACCAACAACGTGGTCTTCAAAACCATCAACTTGAACCTGGTCATGCCACTGGCTCAGATGTTAGACGACACCACAGTGTGTTATAATCACCAAACCTAACCAAGGATCTACAACAAATAAAATGAACAACAACAATGTAAATAAATAAATAACATTGGAAGGAGAAATCTAAATATAAAAGAATACTTAAAAACAGTGATATACTATTAAACTCACTCTGGGGAAAAGAAAAATCATGATTTGTAATGTTTGCCAATTTCCTTGGTATAAAAATTCAAAAAACTACAAAACTTCTTCAGTATCATGTTGACTTTTCTGGGTCTTTTGTCTTTCTTTTTTTAAAAAAATTTTTAAAGGTTTTATTTATTTACTTGAGAGAGAGCGAGAGCAAGAGAGAGAGCACAGAGGGAGAAGCAGACTCTCTGCCGAGCAAAGAGCCCCACAGGGGCTTGATCCCGGGACCCCAGGATCATGACCTGAGCTGAAGGTAAATTCTTAACTAACTGAGCTACCCAGGTACTCCTCTTTTGCCTTTGCATATGAACTCAGTAACAAAACACTACTGAAAATCAGGCTCAGATGTCAAACGATGAAATTCAGTCCCACACAGGCTTCCCAGCTCCTAGGAAACAGACAGGAATAAGAAAAACGATCCTGAAGCCAACAACTATCCCAATACTCTTTACTATTATCATTCTTCTACCAGTCACATCTATTTAGAGAAGAGGATGTATGCTGTAGGACCTGACTGACCTATGTCCTCTTTTCTATTGCTCTGGCATTGAAGGCACCAGAATAGTGGTTCTCAACTTTGACTATACAAAAATCAGTATACCAGTGTCAGAAATCCACCATGAGCTTGTGACTGGTCTGGAGTGGAATCAAGGTATTCTTTTTTTTTTTTAATTTCTCCAGGTAATTCAGATGTACAGCCAGCGTTGAGGAGCACCGCATAGAGAAAATCCCTCTGTAGGGGTGCCTGGGTGGCTCAGTTGGTTAAGTGACTTCTTCAGCTTAGGTAATGATCCTGGAGTCTCAGGATTGAGTCCCACATCACATCGGGCTCCCTGCTCGGCAGGGAGTCTGCTTCTCCCTCTGACCCTCCCCGCTCTCATGCTCTCTCTTTCTCTAACTCTCTCTCAAAGAAATAAATAAAATCTTATGGAAAAAAAAGAAAAGAAAAATCCCTCTGTAAAATAACTAGTTATTTTATACAGAGGGTTAAAGTCCAGATTCTCTACAGTGTGCTTCAAGTGGATTAAAAGTTTGAGATGCCAATTCCCTCAGTCTCTGAATTGCTTGGGCCCCTGAGCCTTTGCCTGGAGCAGCCTCTTCTATGTCTTCTATTTTCCATAATGCCCTGCCAATATATTATCATTTTCTCTGTGTGCCCAAACACAAAAAAGCCTGGGAAGTTTGAATGTAAATGAGAGCTTTGTTTCCAGAGAGCACTAGAAAATGCCCACTTGTTACCAGGCAAGGAGAGAAACACAAAAGGGGCGCCTCTCTCTTCTTTCCTGTGGTGGTCATAAAAAGGAACTCAGATCCCGCAGTGGGAGCACATTTGACAGATGGCTGCAGCTGTCGCTCCCATCCCACCCTGCTTCTACACGCTGTGTCCTCTCCCAGCCAGTGGCTGAGCTCTGCAGGGGCATTAGAACCAGCCACCCTGACCTGGCTGGGTCTCCTGTAATGGGCAACTTTGTCCCAAGAATGCCCCCCACACACACATCCACTGACCTGGCTGAAATCTCAGAGATGTGTTGTAGTCTGAGACTCTCCCTCTCACCCCAGTCCTCCTGCCCTCACCTTTCCTCTCCTGGGGTCAGATGGAAGGTTCTGATGCCCTCTCCTATTCCCTTCCTTTAACCTTTACAAGCATGTCCCCCAGTAACTCTCTTGTACTCTAGTCCCATTTTGGCATCTGCTTTTCAGAGGCCTAAAACTAACACAAGTCCATTAGCTCAGCAGTGAGAACCAGTCCATCAGATAGAGTGGCTGTTTCCTTGGAAGATAGAAAAAGTCCAGCTTTGAGAGATAGGATAAGAAAACACATTTCTGGAAAAACTAAAGGAAGTCATGTTTCAGTTCAACTACGGATAAGGAGACCGGAGCTTCAGGGGATTACCAGGAGTGAGTTGGAAACAAAAAATGAGACCCACAACCTGCAGGGAAGAGTATTCTAAGAGTTATTGGCATGGGTGTGGGGGACATACATTCATTTAATAATTAACCAACAAATATCTGAATATCTACTCTATGCCAGATCCTTTGAATATATTGCTGAAAAGAAAAAGAAAAATCATGGTTCCTTCCTGGCGGAGTTTTAGTGTTAATGCAGATACGAAAGGTAAACTCCCCCCTTCTCAGTCTGTCCTAATTCCCTCCTAATTTAGGGAACTGTCCTAAATTCTACTTCTCTGACTGCCTGCCCCCGAGATATTTTACTCTCCTCTGCACTCTTAATGCAAATGATTTCTCTTCCTTACCTTCCAGTGTCCTTCTAACCCAGAGCCAACCTTGAACTAAGCCTATTGTGTAACAAGATGTTTGCATATATCTGCTTTCCCAAACAAACTTTGAACCTCATGAGGTCTCCAGATTCCAACATGGAACAGGAATCCAATAAATGCATGCATACTAAGTAAAGAGCAAGATAAGATTTTGAAAGACGTAGCTTTTAGGGGCAGCTGTCCTCAGTTTATGTTTTTGGAAACACCAAGTAAGAGAGTCTGAACAAAGAGGAAAATCATACAGTTATGCATAGTAAACCTTTCTCTTGATGAACATCAACCAGATTAACAAAATAAAGGCTCTGAGAAGTCCTGTAAGGAAGAAACATTTAAATTTGTTTGATCTGGATTTTCCAAAGTTTAGTGTATTACTATTTACATTGAACTACAGATTTATTGAGAGGCAGGAAATGGTGGTCTATTTTTAGATATGGCAATTTTCAGGTGTAAAATCACTCTCACATTAATATAGTTAGCTTTCTCATAACAATGCTCTGATTTCTCGATCATATTTTATTGATCATAATTTTTTCTAAATTTAAATATTTCTCTATTAACTATTCTCTTTGATAGATCTGTTTCATAGAAGAACAGAGCACTATTTGCAAGATCAAATTTATACATGAAGAATGTCAAGATGAGGGAGTGGGTCTTTTTAGTCAATTGAACAGGAAAGAATATAGCTATATCGTTTATTTTCTAAAAAAGATTTATTTATTTGAAAGAGAGAGAGGGAAGGAGCACTGAGGGGCAAAAAGAGAGGGAGAGAAGCACACTCCCTGCTGAATGCAGAGCTTAACACTGGGATCTCAGGACCCTGAGATCATGACCTGAGCCAACATCAAGAGTGAACCACCCAAAGCACCCTAGCTGTATCATTTAAAGTCATGTGAGAAAGTGCTTTCTACCTAGGGTGTTACAATAATTTTTTAAATTGTTCATTACACTTCTGTTAGCATTTTATTTGTGTTAATTAATATTAGTATTAGTCTTAGTAAGAAGAGAAATTTACCTGGGAACTTCACACACAAAATAGCTTAGCTATAAAATTTTAGTAACAAAACTGGTATCTTTGAATGTATTCATCCTCCCTGTTTAACCGCACAGAATACGATTGAAGTGAGTCCACGCCTATGCACTTTTATCAAGACCATGGGCAAGAACAATCACTATTGGCCAAAGAGAACAAGGACTAATATTGGCCTTTGACAATTCTGATGTGTCTTTTCAATGATTTTCTCATTTTAATGCTTCTCTGTGTAAAGGGATAAAGAAAGTAAGAGAGTGTAGCTTAGTGTTTCAGAGTAAGGATTAGAGACAGGATAAACCTGGATTGAAAATAATAGTTTCACCATTTATTAGTTGCTGCTTAAGTTCTAATTAGTACTGTAAGGATTTATTGGTAAGAATAAAAATTGCTACCTTGCATTTTTTGCTAAAACTATAAAGATTTTGCCAGTATATTTAAAGATGAAAATGAATATAAATGTGAACTATTTTGTTACTAAATGACAATAGTCATTTCATTTATTTTTATTCATGATCCTCTGTTTTTTAGTTTCTTTTTATTAACATATAATGTATTATTTACCCCAGGGGTACAGGTCTGTAAATCATCAGGCTTACACACTTCACTGCACTCACCATAGCACATACCCTCCCCAATGTCCATAACCCAACCACCTTCTCATGGTCCTCTATTTAAAAAAAAAAAAAAAAAAAAGAATAATAAACTAAGTAAATTAAAAAAAAAAAAGATCAAATTTCTCTCTTTGATGTTTCCTGTGGCGATGATCAGGGATTCTTGTACACAAAGCTTTAAGTATGGGAAAGTTTTGCTCGATTAGTAGAATCGATACTACAAGGTAGTATAGTATTGACTAGAAAAGTATGCTACCTAAAAGTAATAAACATAGAATCCTTTCCATCATAAAATAATGTTGCATTTCTTCAATTACCTAAGAAAGTATCTAAAAGTATCTGGCATTTTAAAGTTTTTGTTTTTGTTTTTTATTTATTTATTTATTTATTTGACAGACAGAGATCACAAGTAGGCAAAGAGGCAGACAGAGAAAGAGGGGGAAGCAGGCTCCCCGCTGAGCAGGGAGCCTAATATGGGGCTCAATACCAGGACCCTGGGATCATGACCTGAGCCGAAGGCAGAGGCTCTAACCCACTGAGCCACCCAGGCGCCCCGTATCTGGCATTTTGTAATCTGATTTTGGACTGCAAGAACTTTGCCCATCAACTCTTCCCAAAATTCTGCCCCAGACTGATGGCAAAACTTTGTAACACAAGTAAATTTGTAATTTTGAAAATTTCACAATTTTCATTTCAAACACAGAGAAAAGCCCAGAAGATACTATAACCCAGGTGTACCCAACGCTGATATTAATCGTTCACATTCCACCGTATTTGTTTCAGATCTGTAAACTAGAACTTCCTCCACCCTCTTCCCTTTCCTCAGCTTACTTGCCTGAGGCAGCCATTATCTGAAAATTGGGAGGTTTTCCACTGCATGTTTTTATGTGTTTCATGCATTTGTATGTCTCCATGAACAATATGCACTATTATTCTTTTCTATTTTAAAGCGTTGAATAAGTGGTGGCATGCCAAACATACTCTTGCAACTTTATCTGTTTCTGAACTTTTTATGTATTAGTTTACCCATGTTGATCTATATAAATGCTTTGAATTTAATGACAGCAGAAATTATATTAAATGAGGAAAGCACTTGATAATTTTTCCAGGATTTAAAAAAATATATATATGTACTACAGATCTAATTTCTTCTTTGTCTCTCACAGGTTGTTTTTGTTTTTTGGGTTTTTTGTTTTTTGTTTTTGTTTTGTCCCAAAGCCATTTATTAAATATCCTTGTTTTCCTACTGATCTGTAAAGCTCTCCTTCCCCTTTCCTGGAGTCTCCAGAGCCTTATTCTCTATGCTTTCCATCCTCATTCACACCAGAACTGCACTGACCTACAATATGAGCGCCACTTGGCATGGGTAGCTCTTTACAATTAAATTAGTTTTTAAATTAATTTAAGTTAATCAAATGTTAAAAGTTTAGTTGCTCGATTTTTCTCACCTCATTTCAAGTGCTCAGGAGCCACATGTGGCAAGTGAACTGCCGAAAGGGAGAGCAGTCTGTAGAGAGCATTTCCATCAACACAGAAAGTTCCACTGATGGCGCAGACATGCATTAGAGTGTAAGTGACTAATGATAAAATATTTTTCCTTCAGTGGGCTCTCTACATTTAACTTGATTCTTTTACTAAATGAATCCAGCTCTGATATTAGCCTTTGTTTAAAATAAGGCTGAAGCATCTAGCCTCTGGGCTTCCCCTCAAAGTACAGCATCGAGGTCGGTGGCTCCCAAAACTGATTGCACACTAGAATCACCTGAAAATTTAAATACTAGTATGGGGAGATGGGACGGAGCACTGTTGGTTTTAAAAGCTCTGGTGAATTCTAATATTTGGCTGGCTCTGGGAACCACAGACCTAAGTGGGGACCTAGCCTAGCCGGCTCTGTGATCTTGCTGACTTTGCTGCTCTTGCTGCCACCTCCCTTCTCTGTCCTTCACTGTCAGGACCATCTGCTAGGCCTTCATTCTCACACCCCTGCATCTGGCCTTACAATTTACCACATACCCAAGCCTGGCCTTTTCCTTCCCATAGCATATTCTGCTGTATCTGGAGCTCCACTTTGGCCCCAGCGACCCGCTTATCTTTCTTCACTTCATATCAATTGCTCTTGTTAGAATTTCAGCCTAACTGACCTATACACTTAATATTGGTAAAGATGCTTCAACCATGCCGATGATAGGGGTAGAAGCGAATTTCCACAGCCAGACAGGGAGTTATTGGTTACTCGGTTTCTCCTGTTCATTTCCTATTAGCCAAACTAAAATTAAATGGAGAAAGACTTTTTTTTTTTTTTTAAAGATTTTATTTATTTATTTGTCAGAGAGACAGGCACAGCGAGAGAGAGAACACAAGCAGGGGGCGTGAGAGAAGGAGAAGCAGGCTTCCCGAAGAGCCGGCAGCCTGATGTGGGGCTTAATCCCAGGATACTGAAACCAAGACCTGAGCTGAAGGCAGATGCTTAACGACTGAGCCACCCAGGTGCCCCACAAGAGAGAGTATTTTTCATACAGTTCTCAGAGAACCCCAGAACCCAGAACCATAGAAGGACCATCAGAGACATTTAGTCGAAGGTACCATTAGTGTGAGTAGTTGTTGAAATGCTGAAGATCTCCCTGGACACACCACGGGCTAGAGGCAAAACCAGGCACTCAGCTCTGCTCACTCCCGGCCAGACTTCTGCCCAATATATGCTGCTGTCTCTCCTCAAATAAACATTCATTTAAAGCAAAAACAAACAACTTGAAATCCTTATGATAAAGTAATATTTAACTGTCAGAATGACTTTTTAAAAGTATAGGCTGGGAATGGGGGAAAAAAAAATCTAAGTTTTGTGGGTCTCCAGTATTATTATACAACTTGTGGGACTCTCATAGAGAATGCATCATGTGGGGAAAGAAATATTTATTAAAAATTTAAAAAGAAATAATAACTATAATTTCCAAAAACCAGACACCACAAACTTGGCAATACAGTACAGGTATTTTGTGACTTAATTGCTGATCCACCTTGTAATACTTTTTTTACTATCTATTTTTTGTTTCCATTTTTCAGGTGAGAAAATCCAGGTTCCAGTATGTAAGCAGATCGCCTCCCAGTGTGTTAGATGTCTCTCATTGGTTGGGGCTTTCTATACCTTTCTTAGTGCACAGGTTATACTGTGACCTTTGTATGTGTTCATTTCTCCCATTCAAGCCTCACTGCTGAGGGAAAGGCCAAGGCCTTGTCTGATTCCAACCCCCCAGTGCCTCTTGGTGGGCAATCAACACAAGTGAACACTTTATATACCTACATTTCTTGAAGGACTAGTACTTATGGCCACCATCCGGCTTCATTTGTAAACTCTGCAGATGGTTCTTCGAGATGTAGAAGTAAGAACCTCTCTAGACACAGAGTGGCAAAAGTTGCTTGCAATTCCTATTCTTTAAAAACAAGTTCCCCTTTTACATTGTGGAAAAAAAACCTGTAAATCTTCCACCTCCATTAAAGCATGGGAACTACTCATAATGGGGAAATTAAAAAAAAAAAAAAATTCTTCCTTTAAACTGCAGCCAGTGGGGAGAGAGCCAGTGGGGAGAGACAGAGGCCTCCCAGCTGGAGCCTGGGCCATCCTCACCAAATCTGTTGGCCTTTTTCAAATAATTGGCATTTCCTTTGGAAATCATTTATTGTAGGTAGTTTCCCTCCTCTGGTGCACTATTTTTAGAACACTCTTATTGGTTATAATTTCTTGCCAGCGTGTGAGCTATTTGTAATGTTTTCCACCATCAAGAATCTCTGTTGTGGTTTATTTTTAATGGACTTATGGCCTATTCCCTGTAGGAAAGTTTTATGATGGAATTTATAGCTACTCGATTACTTTCTTCACGTGTTTTAGATTTGTGAACCTCCTGGGAAATAGTGTATAGCAGAAACATTAATTTGGCTCAGTCTGTGACTTTTACTCTGTGCCCCTGCAGGAGTGTTCCAGCCTGCCCAGTGGCCAACCTCACCTCCTCCTCCTGTCGGGTCCTGGTACAACCTCATCCATCAGGAAATTGAATAAAAGTAAAACTGGAGAGTTCTCCCTTACGATCAACATCATTTTCGGTTCATTTCAATTTTATTCCCATTGCAACTTTGGAGCACTTCAGCTGTGTGGGAAAAAGGAAATTGAATTTGGGCTCTTTTCAGGACTGAGCAGGTTAGATTTTTGTGTTTGTTCGTTTTAATTGTGGATTTTCTTTGTCTTAAACACACAAAGACACTGTCATCCTTTTGATAAGACACTTGCAGATTTTCAAACTGGATAGTAATAATTTAAAAATGCAACTGCTTTTTTTTTGCAACTGCTTTTCAAACTAAGACCTGGTTTCTGAAAGATCCAGGCAACCAGAGCTGTTCTGGGACGCAGATATCCCCTAAATGCGTTTGATAACTCTTCAAGGAGCAAACTTCCCTCCCTCTCCCTTTTAAAAAAACATTGTTTTGGTTTTGTTTCCATTTAAGTTCAAGGGGAAAGTATCTCATTGTTTAACTGATATTTAAAAGGGAATATTAATTAAAAACTAAGACTTTTTTGAGCAGAATAAAACCACTGAGAGGGAATAGGAGGTTAATAGGTAAAATGGAAGTTAGCAGAATGATAGCAAAGACAATGTGTCAATAATAATAGTAACAACATTTTTAAAAACACCTTTAGACTTTTTGAATCTTTAACATAATCTTCACTGATCCACCTCTAATTTCCTGGAGAGGCCAAGGAATAAAGGATAGGACTCCCTCACTCCTTTTCAATAATAAGGAAGAAAGGAGAAAAGGATATTTCACAACAAATGAATTGACCTTTTTTGAGGTAGATGTATTTCAAGGCTCTAATTTCTAGACATTTTAAAATAAGGAATCTTTCTTCATTGTTAATGGAAAGTTACAGCCACTTAAGGAACTTAAAGTTTTGAATGTATCATTTGGGAGCTCTTTAATGAGTAGGAATGTCTTACTCATTCTTCCATGATCTCACTATTAATAGCTATAATTGAAGTGCACCATAAAGGTTCAAGGAACGTTGATCCACCGGGAGTTAAGGCCTTATTTTTTCGTACATTGAAGAGGTTAATTAAAGGCATGAAGGACATGGGGTAAAAGAAACAGAACATTAGGGGGTGCCTGGCTGGTTCAATGGGTTAGGCCTCTGCCTTCAGCTCGGGTCATGATCCCAGGGTCTAGAGATCGAGCCCCGCATCAGGCTCTCTGCTCAGCGGGGATCCTGCTTCCTCCTCTCTCTCTGCCTGTCTCTCTGCCTACTGGTGATCTCTGTCTCTCAAATAAATAAATAAAATCTTAAAAAAAATAAACACAACATTATTTTAAGTTTTTATGTGTTTATTAATCCACCAATCCCAGCATTCTTAACCTCTCTCCTTTTCTTCAGTTATTGTCAGTAATTCTGAAGTCCCTTTTAGGAAGGACCAAATAGGAAGGAAAATGGAGTGAATCAGGATCGTATGTAAATTACTGTCCTTCTGGGGAAACACAGTGAATTGATCAATTCTGTGAAGTTCCTGAGAACCTAGGTAGAAGGAAACAACTGGATCCTTGAGCATAACTGAAATTGTGATGAGTAAATGCTCCTTACACTGAAGGGCCAATGAACAGTCCTCTGTAAGAATATAAAATTAAATAAGACTTGACTCAACAAGTTCCAGGCCAGGTATCATGTAGTGGGTGGAGGACAGTACAGAGCTCCCTGTGAAGGTTGGGAAACGTCAGCCCAAACCAATGGCCGGAGTTCATATTCTCTGATGCTCAGATATTCCGTTTATCTCAGTTCAGTTCAATAAACTTACTGAAGGCCAGTTGCATGTTAGTGACGGGAGCTGATACAATATACAAGGCATGGTTTCTTCATGCTAAGATCTTGGCAGTTTATCATCTGGTGAACTGAATCCTGAATTCTTCCCAACTTGACTTCCCAACGTTCCCAAAGTGCACATGGAGCCTTCTGCTTCTCAAGATAAAATAGATTTAGCTTTTTACTTAATAGTACCTCTATTCCTTTATTAGAGTTATTTGTTGGGGGAGCAGTTACTGAATACTTATTCTAGATACATGAGTTCACTTATTGCCACTTCGCTTAATCAAGTTTGCTTTCCATGAGCCTCTCACCCTTCAGATTTTGTCCCTGGGTTTTCCAGACTTTACATTGTGAATTTCCTTCTCTCCTTATCCCTGGTCCTGACATATTTCTCTCTCGCTGTCTCCTATTTCTCATTTCTCTTTCCACATCTCTCTCTCTCTCCTCTCTTTCCAAAGGCCAAACTAAACTAAGGTTAAAAAATATTAACATAGTTAACAAACACTATATAGAAACTCAATGATGTGCTTGGCTAATAGATGGGAGTGAAAGTTTATGACACTTAAATTTCATCTGTAAGAATTTGTCTCTTTAAAAACTCTGAAGTAACTGTTCAGAGAACGTGAGCATGTTTATTTCAGCAGGCTGATTTGTTAGTTTTCGCTATCCTTTGAACATTCAGATTTTTGCTTGTAGATTTCACAGAAGAAACCATGTGCTCATGCTACACACACATGACTTTACTGTTAGGATAAAGCAAAAACTACTTTAGTGCCTATGAAATAAAATACAAAATCTTAACCTTAGAAATTCTGGTCATCCCTAACTTCTCTGTAATTTGTCTCTCCACCATTTTTCTTCCTAGCTTCCTGCCATCCTCTGCTTCCATCTTGTCGTCCTCTTACTGCTCTGCACCTTCCTGTCCTCATACCTGTGTTCACCGTCTTTCCCCATAGGTGCATTGCCCTGAAGCCTAGTCCACCTTCAGTGTCTCTCTCATCCATGAGCCTCTGAAAACATTTCAGACCTTTGAGAGTTTTAATCATTAATATTAATTAATATTAATATTATGTTGTAATTGCAACCTTTTGGGCTTCCTTTGCATCAGCCAATCACCATGCTAAGCACTCTGTGTATATTATCTCATTGCATCCTTCCAAGGTTAAGGAGACAGATGTTTCAAAGCTTGCTCAAATTCACCAATGTCCAAGTAGAATTGGATCTCAGGTGTACATCAGTCCACTGTTCAGATTTGCAATGTGGGGGAAGAATAACTGAAAAACACTGAAGGAGAAACTTCAAGCAGTGAAGTTAAAAGTTGAAAAAAATAATCTCGGTGGGAAGTAAAGGGTGAATTAGTGGCAATAGGGAAAAGGGGAAACTAGTAGAAGTACTATCATGACATAATTGACAACACCTGATATTTGATTGGCTGTGAAGGCACAAGAAAGATCAAGAAATGTCTTGGTTACAGTGTTGGTGACAACAGCAGATGAGGGTTCCTTGAGAGCCATGGTTGGGATTGAAGCCAAGCAGAGCAAAAACATTTACTTTGAGATAATAGCTTAAGCATAACCTGTTGCTTTTTTTTTCTCTCTCTCTGAGTAACAGATTTGTCCCTGGCAGTCCGTCTGCCAAGAAGACTAAGACCTAAACTTGATCTTATTGCCCAAAGGTAGCAGAGGGCAGGTCCAGAAAAAGACATTTTTAAGCAATTATCATTATTCTGCTTTGAATTTCAAAGAGATATTTTTTAAGTCCACAGCAAGATGATAGTTTGAAAAGAAATCTTCTGATTTTGTAAGAGACTTCCTTTATTGGAGAGAAAGAATTTTCTTAGAACTTTCAAAGCTAGGCTTTGAATATTAAGTCAAACAGAGGACTGTAGCATAAAGTGTTTTTTTATTTAATTTACTTTTGTTTTATTTTCAGTGTTCCAAAATTCATTGTTTATGCACGACACCCAGTGCTCCATGCAATACGTGCCCTCCATAATATCCACCACCAGGCTCACCCATCCCCCACCTCCTTCCCCTCCAAAACCCTCAGTTAGAACAAAGAAGGATGTGGCTGTGACAAGAAGGCAGTTCCTGTTAGGGAGGAAAAGAAAATAAAAATTCTTTCCATGTCTAAGGAGAGGAGCTGGGGTGTCACGGGAAGAGAGAAGGTAGAAGAAAGAGAGAGAATGCATGAACACAGTGAAGCATGAAGAGCAAGAGATGAGCCAAGTGGGGGATCTAGTCCATGCTCCACTGCTACCTCGTCAAGCTGAAGGAGGAGAGGATCTGGTTCTAGGTCCCGTAGTGGAAAAATCCCGTAGGTTTGGGAGAATCATAAAGGAGAGAACTTGTTCCTTCTTTTCTACAGCATGGCCCCTTTGAAGAGGCCTACATTCAGCATAATCCCAGAGCAGCATGACATCCCAAGAATACAGCAGTGAACAAAAACAGTAATTATCAATGATAAAGAAGGGCTTTAGGTAGATAGGCCTCCAATGTCATTCCTGGTTCCCAGGGCCTGTATGTGGATTGCAAGATATCCACAACTTTCTGTGTGTCTTGGACCAGGAATGGAGAAGTTGTACTAGAACTGGAAGAAGCCAGAGGTCAGGAAGCAGAGGCTAAAGAGTGAGGAACAACAGCACAAGAGACCATTACTGGGAAGTAATATGGGAGAAGAATGGAATCTGAAAGAACAGGATGGGCCTAGCTATGCCACCTGGTGTGGGTGTTAGCCCATGCACCATGTTAATGACCAGTGGGGTCAACCTAAAGCGTAGAACAGGCCACTAGGGCAAGGGATGTGGCAGACTAGGTGCTCCTTTCCTCTTCATGCAACAGGGCACATAAGGTGTGTGATACGTTAAATCATCTCTGGTCAGACAAGCAGAAAGGGGAAGATGAGGGATGAGTATTCAAAATTTATTCTAGGATTTAAACTGGAAGGATGTTAATAAAATTAAATTGGCAAGCAGAAAAGGCAGGAAGTCCTGTGGGGCTATCTTCATATGAAGCAGTTTAGATAATTTATAGAAAAATTAATTTAAAGTTTTCTGAATCTGGGTCAAGGTGGGTCCATTTTGACTTCTCCATTTTAGATGGCCTCAAATCAACTTTGTTCTTTATGGTGTGGTGCTCAGATTTGTGTCATTAATAAACAGAGGCTATTTTTTTCTCAATATGTAGGTGCTAAACTCAGATATTAAATTTCAAAGTTAATAAAACATTCATTAAAAGCTGGGTGCCTTATAAATGTGGATAGCCAGGGTAAAGTTCTGGTTGTCCCACCAGAATTACACTGACAAAATAGGGAACATAATTAAAAAAAAAAAAAAGACTTGGGAGGGAAAATTATGAATTTGTTATTTTAACATTTTCATTTTAGAATAGTTTTAGATTCACAGAAAAATTATAAAGATCGCACAGAGATTTTTTTTGTTTACTTACACTCAGTTTCTCTATTTTTAATCTCTTATCTGAGTGTGTTACTTTTGTCACCATTAATAATCACATATTCATACATAATTGTTAACTAAATTCCATACTTTATTCAAATTTTCTTAATTTTTATCTAATATCTTTTTCTGTTCCTGGATCCCTTCCAGGATACAACATTGCAGTTAGTTGTTATGGTTCCTTCGGTTTCTCTTGACTATGATGGTTTCTTAGACTTTTCTTGTTTTTGATGATCTTGTCAGTTTTGAGGAGTACTGGTCAAGTATCTTATAGAATGTGCCTCAATTAGTATTTGTCTGATGTTTTCCTTGTGATTGGACTAGAGTTGTGAATTTTGGCAGGAAGACACAGAGAAAAAGTACCATTTTTATGACATCCTGTTAGGGGTATATACTGTCAAGTTGTTGGTTAATGTTGATCACCTGGCTGAGGTAGCATTTGCCCAGCCTCTTCACTGTGAAATTATCCCTTTCCTCTCCTTTTCATACTACACTCTTTGGAAAAAAGTCATTCTGTACAGCTCACATGTGAAAGAATAGAGAAATGTGCTCCATTCCATTAAAGGAGAAGTCTGTACATAAAATGAATTCATTTTGACACACAGAGTTCAAGATGCCTTAGAAATAAATTGTGGAAACTCTCTGGGAGGGTTGAAAACACAAAATTGTAGCTCCATAGAAAAATAATGGTGAGAGAGAGAGAGTGAGAGAGAGAAAGAGATCAGTGTCATAGAAGGATGATATTAAGTAGGTATCTAGAAGATGAGAGGGGGGAGTGCCTAGGTAGCTCAGTTGGTTAAGTGTCTGTCTTTGAGTCAGGTCATGATTCCATGGTCCTGGTATCAAGCCCCGAATCAGGCTCCTTGCTCAGTGGGGAGTCTGCTTCTCCCCATGACCTTTCCCACACCCTTTCTCTCTCTCTTTCTTTCTTTTACTCTCTCTAATAAATAAATAAATAAAATTTTAAAGAAAAAAAGATGGGAGAAAGATGAAGGGAGAGAAGGAGGACTGATAGAGAACAATGTACCCGAAACCAATAGAAAACAGTTTCAAAAGGAGAGAAGATTTTAAGTGCTGCAAGAAAGACAAGAAATTTTGTGCCTCTATTAATTAACAGAAACTGGAACATATTGTTTTGAGTTTATGTCATTGTCACCTCTTAGCCCTTCCCACAGTTGACATGCCCATTTCTCCACTAAACTCTGGTCATGTGTTATCTTGGTTTTCCAATGAATTATTTTTTTACTATTATTACTAATTTTCATTCCACAGCATCCAGTGGAAGAAGGGGATTCCTGACATAGCAAATTGTCAGGATGCTTTTGTATTAAAACTGGATATTTTCTTATGAAAGTCTATTTTCTGAAGTAACCTTCTTTTAAGTTCAGAGGTACTTAAGAAAAATAATGGGTGGGGACGCCTGGGTGGCTCAGTTGGTTAAGCGGCTGCCTTCGGCTCAGGTCATGATCCCAGCATCCTGGGATTAAGTCCCACATTGGGCTCCTTGCCCAGCAGGGAGCCTGCTTCTCCCTCTGCCTCTGCCTGCCACTCTGTCTGCCTGTGCTCACTCTCTCTGACAAATAAATAAATTAAATCTTAAAAAAAAAAAGAAAAAGAAAAAGAATGGATGGGTAGACAGCTCATGTACTGAAATGATACACTGAGAGAGCACTCCTTGGGAACTTTGCACACAAATACCACGTATGCCAGCACCAAGAGATGCAGAGGTGCGGTGGGAGAGGCAGGGAAATGGAGTGAGGAGAGGTGAATTTTGTCCTCAGCTGCATTTCTTTTCAAGCTACATGACATCAAGGAAGACTCTTCATCTTTAGCGTTGGCTTCCTCATCCATGAGGTAAGCAGCCTAGGCTAGCTGCTCTCTACGTGTCTGGTCATTGCATTATGTGATCCGAATTGTACATGATTTGGTATTGAGTAAACTCAACATATAAATAAATGTTTTATTTAATATAATAGTAAGCATCTTCCTCCTAAACTAACTACTTTCAGGCAGGGGAGACAAGCACAATTATACTTTGGTGAAATCCATTTCTTTAGAGTCAGACTATCCTGACAGCCTCAAGACTTTGGCAAATATTTCAACCAGAGCCACACTGGAATTGACTCACTTAAGGCATACCATAGAAATGGTCAATCTCTAAACCAGGTATTTGTGATGGTACATAGACCAAAATCAAAAGGAAATCGACCCTTTTAAGACCTTGTTTTTCAGCCTCTGCCCTTGAAGTGGTATTTGATAGATGAAGGGAAGGATGTTCCTAGAAATCAAAATATTGCTGGGAAGAGTAATTCAGGGCTTTAGGATATAAATTTGTCTAAGAAGACTATTCTGAGGAAAAAGAAGAAGAAGGAGAAGGAGAGGAAGAGGAGGAGCACTATCTGAGGGATTCTGACAGAGACAATATACTTAAATTACCTAGCACCATCTCTGGCTCATGAGAGTAACTCAATATATTCAACTTTTTATAAAACAAGGCTTAGCTTTCACTGGGCACTAATTAACTGTATTAGCAACCGGCAGCCAAAGTACCTTTCTTTTTCTCCCAGTGCAACATTAAGGTGCTATTGAATTTTTTTTTTTTCAGTCTTTGGCTTGCTCAGGGGAGTTATGTGTAAATCTTTTGTATTTTGAGCCACTCTTAAAAATTTACCAGTGGAGATAATATCTATAACAAACATGAGTTTTGAAAATAAACATACTATTTTTTAGAAACTAGGCCATGGAGAAAGATTTCCTGGATCTTGTTGCATTTATGTCCAGCAACCCCAATTCTGGAAAGATAACCCCACTTGTTATTGATGGAAGCCTGATTTCCACCCCATTTATATTACCTTGGAAAGAGTTAAGTCCAGATGAATGTTTATCACACTGCTGTACTTACTAATTTTCAAGTGTCTGTCCCTTGAACTAGACCCTGAGTCTACTGGGAAAACATGTTGCGTCTTTGCCTGGCACTTGGTGGAGTACCTGTAAGGTACTCAATATATAGTTGAAGGACAGGCATTATCTCCAGGTTCCAAATGAAAGATAAAACCGGTTTAAAACACAAATTTCTTAGATGGTGACCAAGAGGTCACTGGGTCGGAATGGTGGGTAGCAGCTGTGGTTAAACATTCTTCATAATCTTTTTCACCACCACCAAAGGCACCCTAGGTAAAATCAGAGTGCAAGTCATCCAAGCTTCAAAGCAGATCTGTCTGGTTCTCCTTGCAACTAGATGGCCTCTAGGCCTCAACTACACAGCAATTTTGGAGCTGACCATTCTGAGTTTTATTGGAGTGCTTCCTGCCTCTAGTGAGCATTCCATTTATGTGAAAATTTTATTCATAAGCTTCGAGAATATGTTTACTCAAGCCTAGACTCACTGTGTTTTTTTCAAAAACAAATACACTGGGCTTATTGCACGTTCATCATTTTATCCTCTGTTAGAAGCGAGCTCTCCAAAAGTCAAGAAAAGCAGTTTTTGCTCCCTTTATAATTTATACTCCCATTTTATGCCAGTCCTTTGCATTTTATGGCTAGGATGATGCTTTTTGCATAGTGAGAGCTCAATCACTATTTTTTTAGGCGACTTATATGCAAACTCACCCTAATGGAATTATGACCTCATTGCTTTGCACATAGACAAGTTGTTCAAACTGCTGTGGGCTACTCAGCAGCCTGGGCACACTGCAATTTACACTCGTACCTGGAGAAGCCTCTGTGTGTAGATATCAATGAAATGTTTGTCAAGAATAGTATTCAGACCATCACTTTTTGCTTTGTCTCAGTGACACACTGTTCTACCAAAATGAATAAATGAATATATGAATGAATGAATAAAACCTCATCAATATGACACTGAGCCTCTATTATGCTGAGTATCCACTCCATGTAATAATCAAGTCAGGAATTCCATACTCAACCTTCCCAGTTGTTTAAACATCTCTTCATTGTTATTTCCCTTTGCAGCTGAAGAAATTGAGGCTCAGAGAGGTTAAATAACTTGCCTTCAGGTAGTAAGTGGCAGACCCAGGTTTGTAACACATCAACCGCAAATATCTCATTTTTTCCTATTACATAACTAGTTTCCCAGGATCAAGATTGCCTTGGGTTCCCTTGAATACAAATATAATAGTTTCCCCAAAAGATTTTTTAAATAGTGACTCTCCAATATCACTTTAATTTCATACCCCTTAAGGGAAAAATTATTGTAACCAGCTGCTTAGGTGTTGTTCAAGGAAATAGTTGTTGTTGTTTTTTTCTCCTTCCTAAATCAATTTATTCTTTAAAGAGAATTCCTTCAGCAGGTGATTATACAACTTGTGCTTCTTACCAAGTAAGGTGCAGTGTGTAGGGAAGCCCCCAAATGCATAAGATGCTCCTTTTCATTGAGACCTTAAGGAAATTTTAAAATAACAAATATAAGAAGCAAGATGTAAAATATAACATTTTTATGAATCAGAAGTTACAGCTCATGACTTCAGAGCTGTCACATTCTTCTGCTCCTCTCCAGAACACTTGGCAGATATGTATTCATTCTCTGTCTTCTGGAGAAGAACATTTGAGAAGCATTGATTTACTCTATTTTCAAAAAAGTAATTCCCTTTTATGAGGTGTGCCTCCCAGTTTATTTAGACATTACTTCATATTTTAACTTTTTTTCCTTGAGATATTGGAGTTTTGAACATGTCAATTCTATATCTTGAATAAGGAAGAAGTGGATTTTAGGTATGGCTTTTCCACTATTGCTCATTGCTGTGCTTTTTCTTTTTTCTTTTTTTTTAAAGATTTTATTTATTTGAGAGAGAGAGAGAGAGAAAGAGAGAGAGAGAGTATGTGTGTGTGTGTGTGTGCAAGAGGGGGGAAGAGGAGGGACAGAAGGAGAAGCAGACTCCCTGCTGAACGGGGAGCCTGACAGGGCTTAATCCCAGGACCCTGGGATCATGACTTAAGCCAAAGGCAGACACTTAATGGACTGAGCCACCCAGACGCCCCTCTGTGCTTTTTCTTCTCACTGAGAACAGATTCAGAAGATGTAGTACTTTTTTCACCATCATTGTTTAGGACTCTGCCTCTTGTGTTGGTTTATCATCAGCTTTAATGTCCAGACATGGGAAAAGTTGGTAGGCCCACTTGCATGACTCGTCAAAAGCATGGGCTGACACACTTCCATTTACACTTTACATAGGACATCACATAAGTGCTTCAAAAATAGTCTATTTTTACTCAAGCAAACCTTATGTCATAGGTACTGATATCGCCACCATTTCATAAAAAAGGAAATAGAAGTTTTGTCATTTTAAGTAACTTGTCCATGGCAACATGGCCAGTGAGTTGCTGAACGAGAATTTATTCTGGTGACCAGACCTCAAGGCCTGTATTTTTATTATTATTCATTTATTTTTTCCCATGAGGAGATAATTATTATTTATTATATACCCAGAAATATAAAATTACAGATGAATTTATGCACATAAGCATGCACTTACTGCTTCAACTGAGGTTCAGAGAGTGGAAGACATACTTTTAACAAGAGTTTCAAAGGCAGTATTGAAATATTACAGTTAGAGTTGGAGATTAAACAAATATTCTCTTGGCAGATCAGAACAATGCTAAGTGACAGAAAAGAGGTAGGTGAAAGCCATGCTTACCTCTTGCTAACATTTCGAAATGATTTGATCCTTAGATGAGTTGGACACATCAATCTTTTAATAAAAAAAAAAACAGCTCTTCAACGATGATGGCTCTTTCCTATCATAAGCCAAGACATCTTTAAAAGTAGGGCCTGATGACTAGTTACTCCTTGGTAGAACAACTAAGCATCATAACATTAACTTCTACACACACACACACACACACACACACACATATTTTGGCATAAATTTCTAACATTCAAATATACAGTTCCTAGTCATTCTTTAGACAAACCAGTTAATTCTGTTATTATTGTACACTTTGTGGACAACTCTTTCTGTCAGATCTGTCAGAACAGAGTATAATTTATTCTAGTTTTCTAAAGAATTCATACTTAATGTTTTCCAGGATTACCGGTACTTCCTGACATTGAACTCTCTTGATTAAAATCCTTGTCATTATATTTTATGACAGGAATCAGGAAACTTTCTCTAAAGAGCCAAAAAATAAATAATTTAGGCTTTTTTGGGCTCTCCAGTTTTGGTCATGACTAGTCAACTACTGGTACTGCATCATGAAATCAGCAGCAGACAATGCATAAAAGAGTATATAAATAAATGGCCTTGCTCTAATAAAACTTTATTGATAAAAACTGGTGGTGGGCCAGATTTGCCCCATAGGTCGTACTTTGCTGACCTCTTGTTCTATGATATAAAATCCTGAGGCAACATTGTTTAATAGCTTGATAGAATCAGTGCCACTTTGCTCCAGTGAAGGGAGGCATCTTCTCTAGGCAAATATACTCTCAGTGTTCTTAATTCTTATAATGAAATGTCAACTATACTTGCATACATAGTGAAGTATGAGAAACATTTAAACTACTAATAAAATATATGTTCACCACTAATTTTTCAAATAAACATAACATCTAGAATTTAAGGATCTTTTCGTGCAGAAGTGTGTTAAAACACATATGCAATCTATTTGATGTCAAAAAGTGAGTGAGACTGAATGAGGTTAAGTATGGAATGAAGTTGAGGGAGAGAGCATTTCTAGATAGAGCTTCATATATATGAACATCCTGGGGCAGGAGAAAACAATGATTTGGGGGGACCTATGAGAAGCCTCGAGTGGCTTCATACAAAGAGCAAGGCAGAGAGTAATACGAGGCCAAGTCGAGAGGCAGGTGTGGCTCAGATCACAGAGCACCTGAGAAGCACTGTGAAGGATTCTGGTCTTTATCCAGAGGGCAGTGGGGTCATACTGAGAGTGTTTAAACAGTGGTACAGAAGAATCAGATCTAAGGTTTTAAAAAGTTTGGGGCATGTTTAACTTGTCTACCTTTAGAGTCATCCCAATAGAAACGTCAGATGAAGTCTGGAATATAGAAGAAAAAACAAGATCTAAGTAATACAATTAGAAATCATCAGCAAGTCCATGGTTAACTGAGGGTTGGCAGGGAGATGAGACAGAGTAGGGAGAGAGGTAGAAGAGCCCAGATCAGCAGTGTGAGGGATCCCACTTTTGATGGCTGGGGGAGGAGGATCTTGTTGAGGGATCCTGATTTTCTTTCAGAAGATCTAAATAATTTACCAAGTATATACTGAGTGCTTGCAGTGTATTGGGACCTGTCTAGGGCCTGGAGTTACAGCAGTGAAGGAAACACAGTCTTTGCCTTAATGGAGTGATAAAATGTCTGACAATAAATGGTGAACAAAAGTCCGAACTAACTAGAAAAATAGACTTCTCTCCCTCTGCTCAGCGAGGATTGCTTCTCAAGGCCATCAGAGTGCTCCCCTCCTCCTCCTGTTGGTTTTTCAGAATTCTTGTGTGTCCTGTCAGAGATCCCATTCCCCAAACATTGCAGGAAGTAGCCATCAGACATAACTGACCATGTCATCCTTCATCAGACATAACTGACC